>CM033791.1:5183156-5208156 GCA_019656835.1 Rhododendron ovatum
TGTCCGAATCAGCTGTGCACCCTCCACTAATTCTCGCACCAATCCCACCGTCCACGGGTGGCCCCAATTGAAGCCGGGATAAAACCCCGTATAAAATACATTTCAAAAATCCAATTCGTTACAAACAAGAACAGATCCCGAAGCAACTCAATCGAAAAGAAATAAACGCGAATTCCACCACGCCTATGTAAAACAAACAAAAAAATGATTCGTTTCATACCTGAATAGGGTTGGGACCGTACTTGAACAGGACTCCTCTAACCGTTTCTTGCGATTGACTGGTTAGTGTCATTTTGCCTTTATTCGGTTGGGAGTATTCTGCGGGGTTGAAGTCGAGGTTTTGATGAAGGAGGAGAGAGAGAGAGGAAGGAGGTGAGAGAGAGAGAGGAGTGGGTTGGTTGTTCTTGGAGTCTCTCCCTGCCATGGAGTACGACGCTGGAAGCTCATTCCAAATTCAAGCTTATGAGAAAAGCGTATTTGCGAATCACGCTATCTTATCTCCTGGCCGCTTCATTTTGCACTCGGCCGCTTCATTTTGCTAGCTGGGAAAAGCGTGTTTGCCAATAGCGAAATACAATCCACTGGCCACGAAGTTTTGCTCCCCGTCCCATTTTATGAGGTAAACGTGCTTCTCAATGCCGCTTTACAGAAGCCTCGCATATGACAGACGCGAGCTTTACCAAAAACGACGTCGCTCGTACTCGTTAGGACTTCTCATTTTGACCCGGCGAAGTCCCTTGAAACAGAATTTGTCAAATTGTGAGCTTATTAGGGTTCATTTTTACGATCCAAAATGTTCATATTGAAGATATTTTGATGAAGAGAAACCTGGAAACAGATTTCTTGAATTGAATGCTCTTTGATATATAATCGGAGACGATAAGTGCGAATTTGTTCTTCTAAAAATAAACTTGGATGTACTGTATCAAATCCATTCCGACAGAGAGAAAGCTTGTATTGAATTCGTCAAATTGTGATCTCATTTCGATTTGTCTCCATGATCGAAATTGCTCAACTTGTAGAGCTTGTCAAGAAGATCCATGGTGTCAAAGATAATTTGAATCTAACCCTGAATGATTCATAATCGAAGACGATCAAAGTGAATTTATTTTTATAAAAATAGATTTGGCCACACTGTATCGTTTTAGCTAATATATTCACTCCGACGACGGCGAGGTTGTCCAGCGGAGAAGGATTCTCACTCCATTGTAAAACATCACTTCTAATCTTCTAATCCGTCAACACAATCTGATACCCAGTAAGCTAATTTCGATTCTGTTTAGCTTTCATTGTTCTTGGCAATAATTTGTCAACACAATCTGATGTTAATTTCGACTCTTTGTAGGAGCTTCTGCGAGCATTGGTTTTTGCTAGAGATTTTTAGGTTCTTAATTAGAACGAAAAGGATTGCTTTCAGTTCGGACTTGATCCCTTGAAGTTACCTCTTCTTTGTGTGAACTTCCAGTTTTCCTTCTACATACATAGTGAATGTGGACATAAAGTTACAGAAGAAAAGAGGGAGATAAAGCCTCCACTTTTTGAAGCTCGTTGAAGTTTCAAAGCAAGCTCGAATAGGTTACTACTCTGCTCGTCTTGCCTGTGATACATGAAAATTTAAACTCCTCGTGTTTGGCCCGATTAAAACTCATTTTAGATGGAAGACTTGGATTCAGTAGTAGATCGGCATCAATTACTGGGCAAATGTGCTTTTCTAGAAGTATAATTGACAACTTGTACTTTTTTGCAGACTGGGATTTAAAGCTGTGACAAACAATGGTGGAAATGTTTCCAACTTAGGTTCACAAATGCAGCTTACAACAAGCTGGAATGCTTTCCAGACATGGAGATCCCTACACTCTGATTATCAGTCGAAAGGTCTTTTATTTATTCCCCATTGTTCTTCCAGATAAAAATGTTCACTTTGAGGTCGACCGAATGGTAGGATTGAACTTTGCTTTCTCATGCTAACTTATCATTAGCATGGGAAAACATCATTACTTGCTTTATAATGGTTGCATCAATCCTGTTGGTGCATCTCAAAATGTTATTTTCTCCCTTTAGACCATATTCAAAAAATACCCACTACAATCTTACATAGGTTTTTTGCTTCCAGGAAAATATTAGTTTGGTAGCAATGGGAATTTGCAAGGAGTCGGCCTCTTCATAAACATGGAACATTAAACTAGGCATTTGGTAAGTGAACCTCATGATCACTGTCTTCTGGTTCTCACGCTCGATTAAAGTGCAGCATTACGAAGGAGACTTTGTACACGTATGTGATGCTCAAATAGGAGGCAATAACATGGATCATAATGATCAGTTTTATGAATGGGGATGAAGAATATGCATTTTTACTTCTCCCTGATAGGGTTTGCAAGTATGAAGTTTTTTTTTTTTGGTTGTAGTCCATCTCGAAACACATGCCGTTCTATAAATTGTTCACTGAGGAAAACAAAGAAGGAAGTTTTTAGTATGTTATGTTGCACATTCGACGGAAGAGTCTTAGAAAGCATGACAACTACAACAATTCCTTTAAATTTTTGGAGAATGTCAGCTACTGTCTCTCCTATGTCTTTCTGGACAATTTTCCGTGGTTTCCATGATCTTAAGCTGCCAAATTGACTCAGTATACTTTCTTAAATTTTCAAGTTGTTGTCCTGTGTAGAAGCCCTAGAGGGTGGTCTAGCTGCTCGTGCTGGTATATATAAAGGGGTTGAGATAAATGGTGTGTACTAATCACATTGTGTCCTCGCCAACTCATGAATCTGAGTAAAGTTCTCTGGTTTTAGATGTGTTTTGACAAGAGCAAACCAAAATAAGCCTTGTTTCCATTCAATCGGGGTTGGCTTTTCTATCTGCTGTGAATGAGCGATTTTATTATCTTGTACTCTTAAATCTTGGTGACTTGGTTCGAATTAACTGATAGGCATTTGTGAAACTATAAGTTATACGGCTTTTGAGAAAGTACCATTAAAAGTTTGGTGACTGCAATGGATTTACATTATTAAGTGGCTGTCATTAACATCTGAAATTTGCTGTATTAACTATCCCGGATTTTCTTGAAGGTCAATCTACCTCATGAGATTATTAAGCATTCCCCTATATCCAGCACAATCATCCATCATAGAACTCAAGACTGGATATGTGAAGATATTAGTTCTATCTCTGGTAGTTTTACATCATTTGTCTCTTGCCCTTACCATCTTTTTACATTTTGTTATTCAATATATATTTTTTCAGGTGTTGTATAAAACCACTTTATTCTTATAAGACAGAATGCTGCTATTGATATGGAGAACACAGTTCCTGAGATGGAGGATCAGGGTGTAGAATCATACATACTGGACCTGCTGAAAATCTGGTGACTTCTTGATTCTTAGCCAACATGGAGAAATTTCTCATGCTGTGTTTGGGTCATGAATTTGTAGATTTGTGTATGGTGGGAAAGGGAAATGGTGGTGCAAGTTAGAAGAATATCTGGTCTGCCCACTTCATACCTTCTAGAGTAATATTTTGCTTTACCTTTTCTCTTCCCTCCACCATTCTCATACACGGGCTTAAATTTAATAGTGTCTTTCTCTATTATTCAGAATGTTTGCAAGTTGTTTAATAGGGAGGCTTGCGTCATTCCCTTTGTTATCAATTCGTAAAGTGGGTTGTGTACAAATTTAGGAGCATTGTCTTTGCCAACTTATAAATTCCTTGAGATCAACTGTTTTTTCAAATTAGGTTAGAAGCAACGAAATCAGTTTTACCCACTAATTACCTGATATATGCAGGTTGGAAAGAAGATATATATCCAGTGATTAGTCAAACCAAGCTCCTTGTTACCGTTCTCATGAAAGTACCCTTACTTTGCAATTATGTTAGACCCTGTGCAGAGCAACTCTTTTTCTTTACAACTCGGTACCGGCCCAAAAAACTGACTAATTCGTGGACTAATTGTTAGTGCACTAGAGGGGCCCAACTATAATCGGGGCAAAATCCCGGTTGAATTGACCCAAACAGAAATTAATAGTAGCATACACGAAAAAACCTATCTTTGCAAAATGCAATTATCTTAGACCCCGTAAAATGGCTCCAACTCCTGTGAGTTGCGTTTGTGTTTTGGTCAGGGTTGTGTTTGGTGGTCTGTTTCTCTAGTTTTCTTGGTGTCTTGTCCAGGGGTAAGTTTGGGTAGTTGGTGCAGTGTCTTTTTGTCCTATTGAAGCTGCTTGCTCTAGTATGCTATGATGGTGCTCAACTGGTGCTGGCAAGCTTCGGTGTAGTTCAGCAAGCTATCTTGGTTGCTTTCTTGTTGGTGCTTTGGGGGATCTTTGCTATCTATTCTGAGGCCAAAGATTTCGTATCTCCTGGTGTCTTTATAAGTCATGTGATGTTGCTGCTGCTGCTGCTGCTGCTCTATTTTACATGTTCTGTTGCTGTGGTTTTCGATTGTTGTGATACACTACTAGTCATGCTATTTGCAGCCGCTCTATGTTGATGTTTGGCCAATTACACTGCTCAATCTGCTATATGTTCATGCTTCTGCTACGTTCATGTTGTGGCCTCAATCCTGGGCTACTCCATTTGGCTCAGTTGATGCCTCTATTATCGGGGCATCACTCTCGCTCTTGGAGCTCAGACGCTGCTGTTATTCCTGATCCCCAAGTGTTTCTCCCCTTCTTTTGGAAGTGCTACTCAAAGGGCTCAGTTTTGGTCTCATCCACACATTATACCTTTACTTTTTGGTGTTGGAACATATGGCTCATGGAGTTGATTTATGAGGCAACTATGTTTATTATTTTTCTTTGGTTGGTCAAGGATTATGGAGTTGCATGTATTGAATTGATTCTTTGCATGTACCCAAGGCAATAAAACCATTTTGATTTACTTATTAATTCTCACTTTTCTAGTTGAACATTTACAGGAGTCTGAATTCAAATGTTGATTGCAGCCAACATGTGAGAGAAATTGACACTGATTTTACTTTATTAGTCTTGCGTTACAAGAAGAACATGGATGAAGCTGGGATTATGCCCGGGAAAATTATAGAAACTATATTCCAACTCAAAAGTTTATGCTGCTAGGTGTTGAGATTTCAAGTGATCATTCATCTCACGTCCGACCAATACTGAACTTGTATTATCCAGCATCTCCCTCAGTCCCATAGCCAAGAGCTAGGCTATTGCTGGAGCAACTTCATGGGCAATCAATGATGGGTCCACAACATACCACTTTAGATTGAAATCCAGATCTCCATTCCATATTATGAACCAGAGGATCCAATTTCCACTCTCTGTTGTGGTCAGCAGATGAGGAGATCAGATGTTGGAAAGGTTCAGTCGACAAATTAAACTTTAATAGAACAGCATTTTATCGGCTTTTACATCTATGTCACATGCCATTGATTTTGGATCTCAAGATCAGCTGTACTAACTTGTGGAGAAATAGAAGAAGAAGAAGAAGAAGAAGAAAAAAAGAGCTCTTGCCAGATGCTCAGACAAAAAGGAAAGGATCCAATTTGAGTAGTTGATCAATTAGTTAAAATGTTAGCTAATTAGATCTAAACTGCAAAGCGCAAAAAAGGCTAGCCACAAAAAATAATTGGACGAGATAGAACTGCAATGGTGTTTTTTTTATTCGACGAACAAGATCATACCATTATATATAAACATTACAAGCATAGTAGTAAAGCCACTCTAGAAACGTCATGAGCAGGCTTAACATCCGGTCTTACTTAATAGTAGTTCTTACAAATTTAGAAAAAGAAAAGAGATAATGGAAATCAAAAACTGCATTTGAAGGTTAGAACAAGCTTTTATTTGGCTTGTTTAGACCTTGAACAAAAACCAGGCAATCCGTGTGAATGCTCACTGCTTCAATCCCATTGTTGATGGCCCATTCCAGCACTTGCAACCCTGGCGTGATTTGCGCCAAAGCCGCTGAAGATGCTGGAATAACTTCAACTTGTTGCATCAGATTAGTTCCCCCCTTTCCCTTTCTTACCCAAGCAGCGCCACTCATCAAATCAGAATTCCATGCCCCATTCGTCACAAAAATACGAGGACTCAGCTGTTCCTCTTCTACATTTTGCTTCAAAAACGTAAAGCAACCACTTTTAGCAGTCATAGTAATAGCTCCTCGAATCTGCAAACAAACTCTAACCTTTCCACATTCAACTTCTTTGGCTTGAGCTCGAGACTGGTTCACAAACCTGCAAAAAAGGAGCTAAAGCATCATCAACTTTACAGCAGTCCCCTCGAAAAAGCACACTTCACGCATACACCAAATAATTCACATTAAACATACTGAGTCCCAGATTACTTCTTTGCTTGGCGCCTCCTTGATCCAACCTGCAACCCACATCAAAATTAAAGCCCAGAAGGCGAAGCTTTCCATTATCTTTTGGAGAACATAGGGAGAACAAATGTTTTATGGTCCCCAACGCACTCCCACACATCGGACATTCTGGCGTGACCTCCATTTTCCTTCTCAACAAAGCATCCTTAATAGCGAGGATATGATGGATGACCTTCCGAATGAATAATTGAAGCTTGGGTGAAATCCCAAAACCCAAATCCTTTCCAAAAAAGGTCAAACTTGACCTGCTCCTCTCTTAGAACAAGCGCATGCTTCTCAAAAAAACTGCAGCAAGTAAGCTGATTTTAACAGTGAAAACACCATCCTTGGTATGCTCCCATGCAAGTTCAAACTCAACATCTCTTTGTTCGAGGTATATACAGGTACAAAATCTACTGCGCCACCTCCTCTGGAAACAGAACTGAAATCAGTGGGCTCTCCTCCACTGACGAGTCTGAGCATTAAACATATTTGCCGGCTTGAAAAAAGAAAAACATAAAAAGATATCCTCACTTCGCGCTACCTGTCAATACGAACTGGTTAACACGTCCATGTAGAAGTCATTAATCATTAACTCCGAATTGAACAACAGTTGCTCAAGTCTATGCAGCTTGCAATAACTACAAAGATTGCATCACAGAAGTGCATCACATAAAAAAAAAGAGAGTCATTTTGTGCATACGTGGATCCTAGCAAGAACTAAGACGGTGTACACAAATGGAAAAGTAATGCAGTCCCATGACGAATACCAATACGAAAAGATATGTACTTCATGAATGCTTTGAAAACATGAGATAAACTTGATGTGTGCGCGGTGTGCCCGGCATTTTTGAATGAACTACTTGATTTTTAACCAGACAGCTAAAGATCCAGCAGCTAATCAACATAGGCTTCATACCTTTAGATCTTTATTGGTGATACCAGGATAGTGACAAATTAGATCGCAAATGAAGCATGGTTGGAGTGCAAGATATATATGAGGTAAATTTTTTATAATGCCTAATACTTCCTCCCTCTCAATTCGTGTTCCGTGTCAGAAATAGTCAATCCTAACCCGCTAACTTTGTATAGGGTTCTTGTGGTGTTATCGTGTTCTTTCATAAATTCTCACCCGGCATAGTGTTGTGTGTCTTGTTCCTGTCTTTTCACCTCGTGTTCTTATAAGAATTCTCTCAACCCTAACTCGACCTGTTTAGCTTTTCATGTTATCGTGTCATGTCGTATTCGTGTTCCGTTCATATTCGTGTTCCGTGTCAAAAATAGCTGATCTTAACCCGCTAATTTGGTGTCGACTTCGAGTCATGCTCTCGTGTCATGTTGGAATTCTCACCCCCTACAAATTTGGACGATGGGGTATTACATATCAAAAAGCAATTGTGACGACAGCATTGCTCCCACTCTCAAGCCTCAGCTCGTCAGCCGTTTGACCACCACCGTGATCCACACCAACCTCCGCCGAACCAGGTCTCTTTCTCAAGCATTTCCCTCCAAAAGCAAACTATCATCTCATCTCAAATCAAGCCTCGTTCCGCCAAGGTTTTTTATTTTTTAAATATTTATTTTTCCGTTTTACGAAACAGATCATTTTCTTACAATACATAACTTTAATTAAAAAAATAATTAGTATTTTTTTTAGTTAACGGGACGGGGCTGCATAACGTAATCCGAAGTAATAATTTCATTTGCTTAAGCTTGTTCACCAGAATTCATGATCTGATGATTATTAACTAGCAAGAATATAGCAGTATTTGTTCGTATATTATTACTCCCTCCGTCCCTTTTTAAGTGTCCCGCTTCGTAACTCCAACTTATTAAAAAAAACATTATCATTACACATTTCACATCAATTTTTACCTCCACTTTCCCTCTTTACCCTCTATGGAGACATCATCATTACATTTATACTCACTAACTTTCAAAAAGGAATCTACTTTTAGGGGCAAAATGAAAATTTCACAAATTTTTACCCATTAACTTTACAAAAAGGACACTTATTGAGGGACAGCTCAAAATGGAATACTGGACTCTAAAAAAGGGACGGAGGGAGTATATCGTTTCCCCCAATCCTGAGTTACCCTTCCAGAGAATTCTACTTTTATGATTTTGATTTACATGGTATCGATTCAATGTTACGAGACACACTCAAAGCAATGGACCCTTTTTTTCTTGGAATCTCTGGAGATCGTTGGTCACTCACACACACGGGACAGGAAGCAAGAGTCAACTCGGTGCCGGAACGCCTACTCCGCGGGGACAACACGCTTTCATTATACACAAGATTTATGAGAAAGTTGAAAGCTAGTAGTTTAATTGTGCAGAAAACTAATAAGAAATTGAGATTGGCACAAAATCTGGTGTTTTTTGTGGGAAATTTTTTGAGAGAAAACTAAGAGTTCGACTATGTACACCGACGGTTTCCGTAGGGAAACCGTACCGACGGCCACGCACGGCCGTCTCCGGCCACCGGACGGCCGATCCGAGCCGTCCAAAAATTTAAAAAAAAAAACCGAGGGGGCCCACGCAGGAATAAATGGCATCTGATGTGTGTAAGGTACTTGATCTGAACACTCTTTTTTCGTGTATATATGTATGACGGCTCGGATCGGCCGTCCGGTGGCCGGAGACGGCTGCGCGTGGCCGTCGGTACGGTTTCCCTACGGAAACCGTCGGTGCAAATAGTTTTTTCGGAAAACTAATCCTAGAGGAAGAATAGAGAGGCGGGTCTCACGACTTCCTTGCTAACTGAATACATAAAAAATGCAGAATAGTCAGGCATTCTCAGACTTTCCAAGCGCAGCAAGGGGCAAGATGAGCTTACAACTGATGTTCATTTTGGAAAAGTCTAAGGCATTCTCATACTCCAGAAAGTACAAAACTGATTCAAACCATTTCTTCAGTTTCTGTCAGTCCATTTTTCTCATAAAGAACAAAAACCGGCAGCAGTGATGAAATCGAACAAATGTGGAGCCAATCCTACAAGGAAAAATTGCAAGTTGATTGGACCCAATGCAAGCTCTACGATCAACCTTTCTCCACTCGACACTAGAGTTGGAATTCCGGCTGCACAAGCTACTCCATGTACTCAGGATTCCCGATTGGATTCCTCGGCCAAAATTAGAACGTATGGTTCAGCTCAATCATGTAATGCAGCGGCCAGCATTATCAAATCTTCCAACTCTTAAGGTTCAGAAGGCAATCTAGTCGATTTCCATGTCTTTCTCCTTACCACTGTTTCTGCTTGACCAAAGTTTGATGGTCCGATCACTCGTCACAGTTGCAATATGCTGTCCATCTGCCACCAACAAGAGGGATAACAATCATGAATACTGATAACCAATATAGTCGGTAACAAAAGCATGAAGCTTCGGAATGTTAGCACATTACATTACCATATTCCACTTCGGCACAAAAATACTTCAGATTTCTTCTCTTTTTTTTAATGGAAATACGGAGATTTCAGAAGTCATAAAATGGGACTACAAGAAAGCCTATTGAATCAGATATACAGGATGGACAACATGGGTAAAGTACTCACTGATCAAAATCAGTATCACCGCTTAGTGCTATCACAGTATCGCTTATGATACATCTGTTATGGCACGAATCTAATTTCTTTTAAGTTGTGTAGTGCAGTTTCGGTGTTTGAAGAGTACCATCCTAGAAAAGACGAAGGCATCCTTGGAAAAGATGTTTTCTTGCAAGGCCCAACCATTGTCATGACAAAGCTCAACTAACTGAGGATCAGCTGCTGATAGTTAACACAAACCACCCTACAAGTTTTGTTGTTTTTGTATTAAATTTTCACTCAAAATAACAAGAAAGCTTTTTATTCCTTTTGCAAACCCTTAGCTTATTATCAGAAAACGTTTGAAGGCAATGCTGGCCCAAACCTTGTCACCTACACCGTGAGCATTTAGTAACATGCCAATCTGGTGTTAAATATTTAAAATCTAGAACGCAATAAGCATTGTTTTTCCTTAAGGTAATCTTAGACTTTCCAAATTTCAACCAAAAAAATAGCTACAGTTATCAAGTTTTTCAGATTGTCTGCAATTTTGCATTTAACAAGTACTGAGCTCCATTCAATCAAATCCCAAGATATTTTGCCTTTCATATTTTGCCCAATGTTTTCGCGATTTGAATCACCCTGAATTTTAAATTTTATCTACAAGCCTAATTGAAAAGTTGAACAACTCATCGATTTTTTTCTTTCAACTTCATTCAGACTTATCAATACCCAACTTTTGGACACAAACGTACTAACTGTATTGGCAGATCCAAAAACTTGCAAATACCTATCAAGTCCATGTCAAAAAATTTGGCCTGATGGACTACAAGGTCGATACAGTTCATCGAATGTGTAGAGACAGACACCTACATTATTTGATCAAGTTCTTAGCCTCAGCATACTTCAAAAATAAAAAACTAAAAGGTTCAAATAGGCACACCATTTCTTAAGCACACATCTCAAATAGGCACATATACCAAGACAAATTGCAACATTAGTATGCTCTAAAGCATGCAACGTAGTATTCTATCTAAACAAAATGCTTTAAGCTATGCCTGAAACAGTGAAACTGCTTCTAGAAGAGCTATACATAACTATTGAAACTGCAAGCCAACTGATGTATGGTAGGGCAAACATTAAATGTTCTCAGTTTCCGAAAAAACAGAGAGGAGAGAAATTAGACAAAACTGAGAATTTGCTTTTTTGGAGATAAAAGAAACTCACCTCCTGCAATATCCAGAGATGTAACTCGTCCTTCATGACCAGATAATGTCTGGACAGGCTTGAAATCTCTAGATGACCAAACCTGACGCAGAAAGTCCAAGTATTTAGAACATGAAGAACTAATAGCTCAAAGATATGTAATCACAATTTGACCCAAAAAAAAATTTACCTTGGCTGTCATATCAAATGAGGCAGAAACCAAAAAGTATCCCTCTTCAGGCTCAAATTTGACTTGAGAGAGAGAATTTGAGTGTGCTGGTATTACGTACAATGCCTTTCTTTTCCTCAAGTCCCAAATTCGGCAAGTATTATCTTCACCACCTGTGGCTAAATGATAGCCATTGGGAGAAAAACTGATACCAAAAACCTGAGAGAGAATGGGTAATCGTAAGTCTGCAAGTCAACATATAGAGTTTACACAACCAAAAAATGAAAACAATAATAATAACATCAAGAATACAGAAAAGAAAAAGAATAGCACCACCCACGAAGCACACCACCACAACGACAGCAACATCAAAAGAAAGAAGGGGAAACAAAATGAAACTATCACGATTAATTGAAGAACAAAGAAACTACGTAGAGGTTTGACAGTTTTATCTCACCGATTTAACATGGCCTTCCAAGGCGAGAATACTTTTTCCAGAACGAAGGTCCCATACACGAGCAAGTGCATCTAGACCACAAGATGCAGCTAAAGATCCATCACGGTGAAAGGTTAATCCATACACACTTCGACTATGACCTTCTTGGAGAAGCAATTCCTCGCCAGTATCTATATCCCATAATCTCCAAGTTTTGTCAAAGCTAGTTGTTCCCAAGTACTTCCCTGATGGATGGAAGGCAATTCTACCTAGACGATCCAAATGGCCCTCGAATGTCTTCAGGAGAGACCCTTCCTTATTCCAAAGCCTTGCAGTCCGGTCAGCAGAGGCAGTTGCAATGTAATTGTCCACGGGAGAAAAAGCAACATCAGTTAAACGTTCTGTGTGCCCTTTTAAGGTAGAAACCTTCTCCACCTGAGGCATGCTCCATAATTTGGCAACTCCGCTAGAAGCACTGCGTAGAGGAAGAAAAGCAGACAATTAAAGGGTTATCTAAAACTCAAAGGGAAAAAAGGACTCTTTAATGGGACAATGGAGGAACTGAAGAAGTTCAGTGTAACACTACCACTCCAGAGACTAAAATGTTAATCCCCTTCACACTACCAGAAAAAGAGTCCTATATTCAGTTACTATAGTGGCTACAACCTAGTAAACATTAAATAAGGCTGCTTGATTGTCAGAAAAAACTAATTTTGACCCAAAAAGGCCAACTGTATGTTAAGTCAACAATTGTCCAGAAAGATTCAATTGATAGGAAACGGGCCCAACAATGTATATCAACCTATACAACACACTCCCTCGAGTGCAACCCTGTTTTGCAGGTGGAGATGTAAACAGCCGTACATAGAATGGAAAAAATCCAAAGGGGAGATACATAATACAAACAGGAAAAAGATGCAGACAGAGATACTTGAATTAAGCTCTGGTCCCATGTCAAGTCACGAACTGTTCTAAAAAAATGTGCCGACAACATCCAACATTATGTCATTATTAGCATAAAACATATCATGCATAAACAGATAAACTACACTAAATACCACATGAGATGCTGCTCTAGGTAAATGGGAAGCCAGTGAGAGAAATTACCATGTCGCAAGCATATTTCCATCATGCGAAAAAGAACATCCTGAAAGCGGCCTGTCATCTCCTATTTCACTGCAATATAAAACCAAGCTCCCAGCTTGCTTCAAAGCCCAATCTATCTCTGCATCCAAATCCTCATCCGGGTCATCCCTTTTCCTTCTTGCACGTTGAAGCCGCAAAGCTGCCCTCGGAAGAGAATACTTTGCAATCTCTACTCGGGCCTGCAAAAGTGCTTTAGACCCTTCAGTGTAAAATGGGTACTGAATGTCTTCTTCAGCTTCGTCCTTTGTCGCAGAAGCTGCAGCCTCTTCATCCTCGTGAGCTTTCATGAGCCTCTCTAATTGCCCTTCAGCATCCAGTTTTGCCAGGAGCATCCTCAAGCGGTCCCGCCTTTCCATCTCCCTTTCTCCAAAAAGGGTTATGGGTTCACTAAGGCGACGTAGACGGGCCCGCACAGCCATGTCATTTGTAGGAACAGCTAGGGCAGCAGCACGCCGCTTTATCAGTAATTCTTGCATCATCTTTTCTTGCCTCTCTCTGATTTGTCTGCTCTGTTCTGAAACTTCGTATTCTGCAGTAGACGGAGTGGGGCCTGAACCATCATTGTCAGAGTCTGAGTCACTGGGACTGACCTCACCATTCTGCTGCGCTTGGGGTTGCCTAACGACAGGCGGGAGAGGAGCCAATTGAGGGGTGATTGAGGGAAGCTGTGTGGGTATTGGAGGAACAGGAGAGCCAAGTGGAGGTCCAATAATTGGAACTGGTTGAATTGGAACCGGACCGGTTGCAACTACAGTTTGGCCATCAATGACTGCAGCGGAAGGTTCCATAACTGAAGTTGAAACGGAATTATCATCATCCACGTCCATGATTCCTGACCAACGGACAATATATAATAAACAAGATCAAAACACCAGATCTTCAAATGGGAAACAGAACTTTAAACTAAACAAGTAGAAATAAAACAAATTCGAGCCTGCGAGATCCGGATATTTTCTCCGGTCTAAAATCTGATATATTGCCAATCATCATGAAACCCAAGAGAGAGAACTCAGATCTCATGAGCGATACTAACAATAGTAAGAATCTAGAGTCCTGACTCAAATCTACACTCAAATTTTAATGCAAAACCTCACAAAACCCCCTCCACACACTGACTCAGACCTATATCAAAATTATTTTCACTCAAATCTTCATTCAGATAAAGGAAGACTCAAATTTTTGAAGGTCCTTTTGTGCCTTTGAACTTTACAAGCAGCTCCACTCCTTAATAACAACCCAAATAAAACTCAGATTTGAGTTAAAAAGTCCTTAAAAAAACGCATTCAACTCCTTTACTAAAACCTAAATCAAGTTTTACTCAAACCCAAATCTATCCTCCACCTTTCTTAGGTTTTTATATGCAACTACGCAGCTAATGAAGATTTCAATCAAATTCATCCTTAAATTTAAGAAAGTTCATCGTGTGCTTCATATCAAATAAAGTTTTCAGTAAAAATTTGAGTCAAGGATTGGAGATCGTCTTAACAACTCTGCTCTAAATGGCGGCTGCCAAGGCGCTTGGAGGTACCCTGTCGCCAGGCCAATACCCCTTGACGTTTGATTTGGCGCCTAGGGAGGTTTGGCGGAGTTTGGCGGCCGCCTAGGTGGCCTTGGCGGCCATGGCGGTCTGGGCGATTTGGTGCCCAAGGAGGTTTGGCGGTGGTTGGCGGCCGCCTAGGCGACCTTGGCGGTCCTTGGCGGCATCATCGACGTCTTTGGAGGCCTTTGGCGGCCTAAAATGTATAGTATTAAACTAATGTAGATCAAGTTTTGGAAGGGTATGGAGGAGAAAAGTTAAAGAAAGGAGATGAACTTTTAACTTGGCATTAGGGATCTCCGGTCTCGTTTATTTCTACTTATTGTCTTATTCAACTTATTTGCTAGTTGCTACTACTTAATTTCATTTGGGTTTGTACATTAAACTTTGCATTATGGTTATGTAGAACTTTGAACTTGTATTATGGATACATAGAATATAACTTGATTGGATAATGGTTTGTTTAAAAAAAAAAAAAAAACGCCGAATTGCTTCGCGGCGCCTAGGCAGCTTGGCGCTTGGAGGTGGGTCTCCGCCCTACTAGCGCCAAGCGCCATTTAGAACATTGCTTAACAACGCTTTCAGTTAAATTAATGCTAAGATTTTGAGTTATCTCAATACTCAATAGAGTGCTTCATATTAAATGAAGCTCTTACATGAAAACCATGGAGTCTGGAGATGGCCTAAGAAGTTACAAAGCAAACTTTATAGCCAACTCAAGTAAGCCATTAAAACACTAAGGATTTATAAGACAGCTTAAATGACTCTCTGCATGAAGGCACACATCCAAATCTTACCAGACTTGGATGCATCACCATCCAAAGAAGAAAAAACTAGACCAATGGTAGAGGCTATCGCGAAAACCCTAATTCCATAATAGGTGAATATCTGCCCACAACACGAAGAGGGGGAGGGTATAGAGAACAGGGTACCTTAACAGCTTGAGTTGGAATATATCTATCCGTATTACCAGCAAACCAATAGACCAATAGTTTCTAGTACTCAAATCTTTATATAGGGAATGATTTCTTCACGAGTTTTTTCACTCAGGTTGTTTATATATGGAATGCTGCCTGCGAATCGATTCAAACACAAGAACCCAAGCTCGCAGCGATTTTAGTCCCCGAAAAGAAAGCCACAAATCGTACCCTTTATGCGTCCACCGCCCTAATTGGATAGCCACCGCCCCAATCGGTCACTTAATCCTTCAGTGTGACCCTCTGTTTGCGCTAGGATTGCTCTACACTCGCGCTCTTACAAATTTTAGTACTGGAAGCTTCAACGCTTGTGCTCCCGTTCTCGCTCGCGCATTATGTGAGTTACAGACAAACACAAAGAGAGACATAGAAAGAAACATGCCGAGAGAGAGAGAGAGAGACGTACCAGCGAGAGAGGGAGAGAGAGGTCGGCCACAGAGAGCTCTTAGATGGACTGGAGGGAGGGGACACGAGAGCTAGGGCAAAGATCGAGAAATTCCGAGCGGGAATGGGAAAGGTTTGGCAGCGACTACTACTGGTAAAAAAACAACCGCTGCTTGCACAAATAATCTTGCACATATCTTACACGTGCATTTTGTGGGGCTTGTATCGGGGTCTCATAAAATAATTCAAATCGCTTATTTTTTTTAAAAGATTTTTTGGAGGGTTCCTAGAAAAAAATCAGCTCAAACAGATATCGCCAAAGGTTTTCTCAGAATTTGTAGGGCAAAATAAATAATTCGCCTTATGATTTTTGAGAAAATCCTTACCGATATCCGTTGTAGCTGATTTTTTACAAGAACTCTCCAAAAAATATTTTAAAAAAGATAAGTGGTTTGGATCATTTTGTAGAACCCCGATTTGAATCTCACAAAAATATATGTGCAACATTATATGTGTGAGAATTATTACTGGTAAAAAAAATCGGAGGAATCAAGTGAGGGGCGGATAAAAAATAAATAAATAAAACCAAGTGAGGGAAAAAATTCCCATAATGCACGGACAGATGCGGGGTCATGAAAACGCCTTTGAAAGACTCTCAAATAATTAAAATCTGTAGTGGGCTGAACAACACGGCTCGGACCAACAAGACGGGTCTTGCTACTGGCGGGGCTCTTAGACTTAGTCTGGGGCTAGGCCGGGGAATCTCTCGCCAACTATCGTCGATTATCCTGTAGGGTCGCTGGCAGGCTAGGCCAGGTTTTCGAACTCCCAGGTTTGGCCGTGGCCGAGCCCAGGCAAGGGACATCTCCAAGTTCTCTAACTCAGGAACCCGCACTTCGTGCCCGTGCCGAGCTCTTAGGCTCGGCCATATCATGGCATGCCAGCACTTGCATGTGCGAGTAATCGCTTCGTGATAGGGTGGTGTGTATGACGTCACGCCTGACTGTACGCTGTAAGATAATGATGAGCGCACATGGGGATGCCAGCTCATACCCTGGACATTTACAAAATCCTAATCTTGACGTCAAGGTGACGCTAGCGGACACGTACTAAGCACATGTGCGTACTTAGAGATCCCTATAAATACCCCGCATTGGCAACCTTAAAGAGGTACATTGTCTCCCACACTTAAAATCCTAGTTCCTTTCGCTTGCTCTACAGTTTTCTCATCCGAACGCCGGAGGGCCATTCCGGAGCTCCTCCAATGTGGTTCTTTAGTCGTACCTACTTGGGTGCAGGTCAAGTGGAGGCTAGGCGATTCACTTAATCCTAACTAGAGGTTCAGAGGAAGCGGACCAAAGAAAACAGAGCCCCACAAAATCCGTGAGTGCAAAAATTGAAAACATAAGTGCATAGCGATGATTGATACGAGAGCGAATGTCATTTTAAAGAATTATGTGAGTAAGGTAAAATTCCCTTTTGCTGTGGATTTTCTATTGGGTTCAAGGGATTGGAACATTTTTCAAGGGTTTTTTGGCCCACAGGTAGGGTTTAAATTTTACCCTTTTTGTTTTGATTCTTTTGAAGTTTCCACTATGAAAAAACATTAAATTTTCGGATTAAAAAAAGAAAATACATTAGTTTATAGTAATATTTTTTTTTAGATTTTTCTCACCAATTTAAAGAATTAATTGTGATTTCTAGTTTGATGTTAAGAAATTTAAAAAACTACGTATGAAGGAAAAGTAATTTTGTTTTTATCTGAAAATTACATGTCTTGTCTTTTCATTGTGCAACTATAATTTTGATACGGAAGGAGTAATTTTTCTATGCACGGTTAAGTCCCTTTGTCTCGTTGTTGACTATGATGCCCCCATGAAAGTGCGTGATTACATACCCAAAAAATAAAAGTGTGGAATTTGACCATGAAAATATGAGAATTTATGAATGAAAAAAATAAAAGTTTAGAAGGAGATATCATCAGAGAAACTTATCAAAAGTCCTTATGGGAAAGTACATCCATGTGGGATGGATTACGTGTATGTCTTCTAAGGGTGTGTTCCACAATTTAAAATAAATATTTATTTTTTGAATTAAATATGATGTAAAAAGGAAAAAAAATAAGCACTTAAAACAGGGCCTAAGTATTGGCATGGCCGTCCTAAGTTCTGGATTTGTCAATCATTGAGTTCTTTCACATACGTTTGGGTACCTTTATCTCTTTGTTGACTATCTTCACCCCCGTGAAATGAAATAATTTTTTCAACAAAAGTGTGAGAATTTCACAGTGAAAGTGTGAGAAAATTTACAAAGCGAGTTTGGAAATTTTGTAGTGAAAAAGTGAGAATGAAGGTGCTATTTTCGGGGAACATGGCCAAAAGTTCTTACATGAGTGACCCACAGAATATAAAGAGTGAGAACGATGGTGTTCTGATCATATCTATGAAACGCAAGTGGGCAGTGGAATTGGTTAATTGAGACTAGTCGAAGTACGTGTAAGCTGGCCGGGATGCTCGAGTTATCAAAGAAAAGCCCAATACTTGAAAACTGCTCCTCAAAGGTCAGGTCTTGGGGGTAGAGTCCGCACTGTATCTACAACCCAAATGAACTCGTACTCCCCCTAGTCCCTCTAATCCATCAGAGCCAGCCATTGAACCATCTCAAGATTGGCTCTAGCCGCATGGATGGAGGAGCCAGTCAGTTCTTGAACCAGAGCATTTGTTTCCCTGCCGAATTTCTGGCACCATCTAATACAGCTCTGTTCCTGTGAATCCACAGCTGCAGTAACGCTGAAATACGACCAGCATTTCACGTAGCATTTCAAAAGCTTCACAAATTCTACTCATCACATGTCTACTCTATTGGTTTAGTAGATTCGTTTGACCAGAATGAAATGGACTCCTGAAAAATTATAATCAAAATCCGTGCTCGTTTGATTATGTTAAGAATTCAGGTTGTCAACGGATCAAGTTTAGGTTTTCAGCAATGGGGAGAGAGATTAGTCTTCCATGATTAGTCAAGGTACGCGTAAACTGACCTGAACACCTAAATTCATAAAAATAAGTCTATCAGCAATGGATTTACTCTTCTTGACCGCCGGAGTTGTAGTGCTATCAGAATGACCAAACTACCATTGGGGAGGTCCTGGATTCAAGCTTACCTGAGGGGTATATTGGTAACTGGCGTTGGGATGGTTAGGCTGGATTTCTGATGTGGTGTGGGCATGTGGTCCAAGACCCAAAATTGAAGTTGGTCTGCTTTACAAGTAATGAAATGACCAATTTACATTATGGGCTTACACTCATTAATCTATATCAGAGTTTTGGGCCATAAGCCCAGCCAGGTAAGCCTAAAAATTGGAAAACAGGATTATTCCCTTTTCAAAAAGGTCAAGTACTTTTCAAGGTAGCTATGACTATAGAGTTGCAAATGAACCAATCTATTTGTAAACTGCTCGAGGTTCGATTCAATAAAGACTCGTTTGAATTTGATTTGGGCGTTGAACAAACCGAACTTGACCCTCAATTTTAAGCTCGTTTAACAAATAAGCTGAACTTGACATTATTCGACTCAATTAGATTTGCGAACCTGTGGTAAGATTTATCTCATAAAAATTTCACATATAACATTGAATACGTATAAAACTTTACATGTACATAATAAATATTTTATAACTTGTACATGTATTATTAACTTTTAATAGTACTATAACCTTTCAGTTTAATATGAAATTATATATATATATATATATATATGTATGTATGAACTTATTTATTTACTACCAAATAAAATTTTATTTGTAGTTCTAGATCTTTATAGGAGCAAAATATCTAAAAATTTTGACTCGTTAAGGCTCGCAAACAAGTTCGAGTTTGACTCAAAATTAGGCAAGCTCAGCTCGTCAAATTTTCATTGAGATCGAGCTCGGCTCGAGTTGGCTTAAAAAACTGAATGAACGGACCTGAACAATCTAAAGCTCGGCTCGTTTGCAACTCCGACACTTAAAGGGATGAGGCCGATTTTCCGGCCTTCCCTTGTGTAATGAGAAGGATATTTTCTCCACACGTTACGGAAAGTTCTACAGAATAATCGCCAGTCATTATTCAAAATTCTCATCCAAACAAGGGTGCTGTCTGTTTCATTGCAATAATAGAAACCCACTTTCGTTTTCTTTAGATGAGACTTGCCAGTGCAGATAAGATTTAACCATTTGTGTAAATAAATTTTCCAACCAATCCAGGTGCGCTGATCCCCCCCATTGGTACACTTGTCGCGAACGGGTTCGGGTCCGGGTCGAACTGCTTGGCGTGGCGACACGTATGCACAATTTTTTTTTTGAGTCCGTGACTAACTCAATTGCTTGGCCCCAAGGCATCAGCTGCCTTCAACCTCCTCTTGCCTCTCTCTCTCTCTCTCTCTCTCTCTCTCTAGCCTTTTGGGATGTCACTTCATGTTGTGGGAAACATTCTTGCAGTAGATGGAGTGAAGGGTTATATTTTGTGCTGGTGTTAGTCACAATCAGACCCACATATCTGGGTCCTGTGAGCCCTGGAGTTGGAATTCTTTTTCTAACTTTAGTTAGTCTTTTCTCGTGTTCGATCTCCACTCACCTGGATGTGATAAAACTCACAAGGATAATTTTATGGGCACGGAAACAGATTACAGGAAAAAGCCCGATCAGGATTCTAGAAGTTCTTTCGATGGGATCCGATTCGAAATAAATCCTAGCTATCGATTCACTCTGTGTGACTAGTTTTAGAGTCGGTTTCTCCGTTCTTCGTAAAATTATTCAAGTCACAAACCATCTCAATTCTCATACCTAGAAGTGAAACATTTGCATGCACCAATAACTTTAGATTGGGATTTTGCAAACGTTGAAGCTTACAAGCTCCTATAATTCAGGTTCAAAAACATCGTCCGTGCCCATATGGGGTTTTTACCTTGGCTTTAAATTAGTCCCCAACACCATATGGCACTTTGTCTTGACTTTAAGTCGGTTCTTCACAAGTCATGACCAGTGAGTTTAGTCCCCAGAGTTAGTCGCGCTCATGGTAATAAAAGAACCTTTCTATAATCATCATCAAAAAGAAGCTAAAAGATATAGTACAAAGTCGTTGGCCCTCCAATCATGCGGCTCAACAACACGTGTCGCCTCCTCATTTGCCACCTCTCCAACTCCAGCACCCAACCAAAAGCTACTTAAATCGTGGCTTTCATAGTTAACAAATTCATGTTTGGCCTAACTTTGACATTATTTTCCTGAGATTTGGTACGCTTCTCGACAACATTGATCATTGAAGGCAATATACTACTAAGTTACATTACTATATTGGATTAATGGCCTTTGGAGAAAATTTTTAGGGACTTTTGGGCGCCCCTTTTTTTCTCTTAAAATATTCGAGTCAAATTCTTACATCATACGGTTTGTCTCATCTCGAAAAATATGATGTAATTTGACCCAAATCTTATACAAACTAAGAGAAAACAAAAAAAAAAAAAAACCGTGCCCACAAACCGTAAAAAGTTTATCCGTTGGCCCTAACTAGTTCATATTTTATTTCTGAAATAGGTTGTTCTAAGGGAACATTTAGGCAGAATCATACCTCTCAAAAAAAAGAAAAAAAGAAAGGAATTGTTTCCCTCATTTTTCATATGGGGTTGGATATTGCGTTATATTGACCTATTGGGTGGAATCAAACAATCAGATTATACGTTCAAGTGGATAAATATAGAATGTGTTATTCAAGGTGCGTATAAGTTGGCCCGAACACCTAGATTATCTTAAAAAAGATAAAATGATTTAGCTAATGTGTCATGATGTCAATTGCCTTGTATGGTATTACTATGCAACAAGAAGATGATTTTTATCAACAAGCACACTAAAAAGAATGAAAAATCACCACACAAAATATAAGTACTTTAACTGCACGTACGAGTCTTAGAGCATCTCTAGCAAAGGTAACAAACGCCAAATTTGTTACTTCTAACATAGATTTTAGATACTTCAGCAGATGTAACAAACGCCAAATTAATTTAACCCAATCTTCGGGTTCATCTTTTCTCTCTACAAATTTGTAACATCACTAAAGTATAATATTCAAGATGCGTTCCACGTATATTGTGCAAGCTCCAAGTTTAGCTCGTGTGAAAGGATTTCCTAGCTCCACAAATATTTTCCCTTTTAGTTTTCTTTTTCATTGTTAGTCAAATTTGGACCACCATTTGACATAATGCAGTGAGCATTATTGTTGGTTGGGATAAAAAAAAAAAATTCAAATTCTGCCTAACACGTCTTCCCAATTATTTGAATGAGACAACCCGAGGAGTTCGGCCAATTGGATATGAGAAAGCAACTAAAGGACTTGCCTCTTAAGAGATTGTACGTTTGAATCTCATAAAGGCCAAACATTCCAAACTTTGCAGCCAGTAGAGGTTTGTCGGCCATTAATTTCAAGGCCCCAGAATTAATCTAAGTGCGCGCAAGTTGATCCAACATCTTTTTCTCAAAAGACGAGAGAGATAGACAATACCAGTAGAAATAATTCAGCCTCAATTAAACCGGAAACATGACAAATCTTAAGGATCTGGCTCCTCTCCAGCAATGGGAGAGGAGCTTCCTGTCAGATTGCTCCTTTTTCAGGTCCATACTGGGTCTACATTAATGATCGCAGTCGTTTTATTATGTAGATCTCGTTGAGTAATTCAACCATGTAAAAATTTGTTTTATCACATACCGTTCAATGCCTGATCCAAACCGGACGTGTAGCTCTTCTCTTATTACTGGAGAGGAGCCGGATCCTATCTTAAGCAGGTTTTCATGCTGAACACAAGTTCCAAACAAGAGATCCATTTATGATTGCGACGAACGTGATATCCAAATCAATCGTGTGACCGATAAGCGCTACGTATTTCAACACGCTCGATCTAAAAACCATTTTCTTGACCTCCCTTCATATATAGATAGAAATTCTAACATTTTACGACATGTAAAATTGATTCTAGAACCCGAGTACCTTGGATAGAAACTAGTATTTGAGATGAAAAAAATCAATATAAAGCAACAGACTACTGATTATAGATTTGAACAATGATCTCAAAAGTAGTACTTATCAGGATGGTGTAATAACTTCAGAGACAGTGGTCTGTTTGGAGCAGAAGAGGCATCATGTGAAGAAAACACTAAAAAAAGCATCATTGAGGGTTGTCCCAGTGCTGGGATGTAAGAATCCTAAGGAAATCTAGGTAATAGGTTAGGCTTTTTTTTAAGTGTTTCCCCTATCCAAAGGACCTAAACCCCCCAAGGCCCCAACATAAACTACTGTAAAAATCATTTAGCTTCAGAGGCCAGAGGATGCAGGGAAATTCCAATCTACCATGGTAAGAAAACTAACCATCCTTCAAGTTTTTACAAATGAGCCAAGTTGAGCCGAGTAGTTATATTCGTGTTTGGTTGATACTTTTACCATATTAACAAGCATCAAACATACAGGTTTTCTCCCATTGTGACATTTCTCCTCCAACTGTTTTTCGATCCGTGAAGCTCCCCTCCTGTGCCCCTCTGTATAAATTATTACATGAACTTTTTGAAATTTTAAGTACCCGCGTCAGACATTGTGCATTTGACACTTAAATAAGGGTATCTGATATGTGTCTAACATTTTCAATTAAATACGGTCATCAAAAGGGAAAAAAAATATTCAATTGCATATGGATTTAGGGTTTTAAGGGTATAGAACTTCCATAAAGAGTACACGACAAATTGTAACATTTAAGAACTAAAAGATATATGCAACGACATACGAATATGGCGTACACTCATACGCGACACCTACATTCGAGTCCAAGTAAAATCAGTGCTTCCCAACTATTTCCATGTCTGCACTAGAAGAAAAATTGAGGCATGCCATGCATCCTTACAAAGCTCGCCCATAGTCCATAAAAAATAAGATCAATTAACTATTGATTCCCGTGATTCGAAACCAAAATTGTGTCCTGACCGTTAATTTAGACTTGACCATTTAGGTTGAAGGCACGTCAAATAATGCTGCGCCTTCAACTGGGAAATGAACTCGATGCAACAGAAAAGCCCAACAAAGAAACCATACCCTTCTTCTGAGGAAATGTACAGAGTCTTAGGCATGCAGCATATCCGAATCTTATCATCAGTCTGAACACAGACCTCTAGCAGCATCAACACTCAGTAGGGGCCGCCCCCATGGATAGCTCCCCAAAAGGACCAGAAAGTCAGAACAAAATCTATGCCTGCTGATACACAACAACATATTATGCAGTTAATTTATGTGGTGGAATGGTCCAGGTGGACAGCACTCTGGACTCCTGCAGTCACTTTTTGAAGAGATTGTTGGCTTTGTCACGTGCCTTTTTGCTTAGAATGGACAAACCATCTGGCGAAAATCTACGGGCGGTTTCAAGTAACTCAGTAGGGGCCGCCCCGTCAAGAGCTCTAGGTGAGGTTTGGACCATGACCGGTTACAGAACAAATACGATACCAACACAGTGCATAAGACTCGTGCTTACTGCAAGATCTTGGAGAGTTAATAGAAACGTTACCTTCATCAAGATCTGAGAGAGGTAAGAGGCGAATCACCTTCATCCGGCTTTTTTGTGGCGGAATGGTGCAGCTGGTCCATGTGGGCCCGCAGTGTCGACTATTTCAAAGATTAGTCAGTTCTACTTTAGGTGGAAATATTGTAGCTTAGTTGCCCAAGTAATACAACCAATTCAAAACCCGTTGGCTTGTTGCTTGTAATTTTGTCATATTTCTTTCAAAGAAATGGACCACAGAGTATGATATTAATGCAGTAATGCAGTGCATATTACTCACACTTACAGCAAGATCTGGGAATGGGAAAGGTAATAGCAAGGTCGCCTTCATCCAAATTTTCTTGTGGCATCCTCGTGGGCCCGCCATGTAAGCTGATTTCAAAGATCAGTTCCGTCCGTTCCTGTTTTTCGGTGAAAATATTGCAGGTCTGTTGCACAACATTCAATTAATTCAAACCATGTTGCCTCATAATTTTGTCATAGTTATTTCAAAGAAATAGACGACAGTATGGTTTCCAGAATAAACTGCAATGAATATGAGCAACCAGCGCCTATGACAATTAGATCATATTTTTTTCCGTGAATGACCTATATACATGGACCCAAAATAACCCATCAAAATAGGCCATCAGAAATGACGCAATCTAATCACCAACTACCAAGAAATGCAAGTACACGGACATGCTTTGCTACAAGATAGAAAAAGATGCCGCTATGTGGAATGAGAGAAACA
>CM033791.1:5208256-5240480 GCA_019656835.1 Rhododendron ovatum
AGAAGCCGTGTTTCAACTGTGAAAGCACTGAAAGGTACCAATCATAAGTGGAATCTTTCTCATTTTTGTGACTTCTTGTAGAACACAAAAGAGACATCTAAAAATTTATTCCCAAGTGCCCATAAAACTATCAGCGCTCTTAATACTAATATAAACACTGATATCTGTTGACATTGCTGCTCACAAGCTTCCCTTTAAATTCTCCTTGTTTCCTCCCTCTCCCTCCCTCTCTCTCTCTCTCTCTCTCCACAAATATTACGCAGCAAAATGTCACCACCAACATTTAGGAAAAACAACTTAACAGTCAAGTTTCTCATAGTCATGCTCTTGACCTGTATAATGAACAGAAACAACCTTTGTCATAACCACCCTTTTGTCACCTCAACAATTTCTTCTCATTCAGGATCCCCAAACATTCCTGCATCACTGGAAAAACTTAGACTTGATGGGTGTCTAAGCTCCAAGAATATTGCCCATGCATCCAATGACTTTGGCAATATTTATCATCACCTGCCATCAGCAGTTCTATATCCTAAATCAGTTTCTGATATCTCCTCTACTATCAAGCATATTTTCGACATGGGCTCCACGTCGGACCTCACGGTCGCGGCCAGAGGCCATGCCCATTCCCTCCAAGGCCAAGCCCAAGCCCATCAAGGGGTGGTCATCAACATGGAATCACTTAAGCAAGAAATGTATTTCCACAAAGGGGAATTCCCTTATGTGGATGTTTCTGGTGGAGAGCTATGGATAAATATACTACATGAGAGCCTTAAACATGGGCTTGCACCAAAATCATGGACAGATTACCTGCATCTCACTGTGGGAGGAACTTTATCGAATGCTGGAGTCAGCGGACAGGCATTCCGCCATGGCCCACAGATAAACAACGTGTATCGTCTGGAAGTTGTCACAGGTATGTTTCTGTGAATTATTCATAATTTTTTTGTAATACAGTCTAGGAAAAATTTCGTTGGAAATTCATTCATAGAGATAACAAAGTATTTAAGCAAGAGTGAGTCATGAATAGTTTGAGTTAATAACACCTTGTAACATTGCTTAAAAGGGAGAAGCATCACTTGAAAGAATGCAATATACAGGCAATTTTATCTGCTTTTGTTTTCATTTACTTTACTATTGTTTCCAATTTTCTGGAGGAAAATAAAATGAAAGTTCCAAAACAGTAGTTGTTTCCGCGTTGATTACATTTTTGGTTAAAAATCAGTATTAAGCATCAAAGCTTCATTCTGATGTTTACCGAAGAGTAGGGTGTTTACCAAAAGGCGAGTTGTTTCCAAAAATTCTTCCGATAATTGTTGTCCAAAATAGTTAGCCAAACAAGTGTTATGGTTCTTCTGGAAAAAGAAATCAAACAAAAAAACAAAGACAATCCCAAAGAGAGCAATCTCTGCAAAAAGATGATCATGAGCAAACAGAGGCTTCTCTTCTCTTGATTGGTTTGAGAAGAAAGAGATAAGAAAATAACAGACCAAAGTATTGAGCTAAGCCAGAGAATGAAAGGAAGGGAAAATAACAAAAAGGAAAATAGAGGAAATGTTAAGAAGAAACTGGAGAGATAATTGAAATTAATTTTTAAACATTCCCTTCCCTTTCTTTAGAAACCAAACAATGAAAAGAATTTTTTAAAATTTTCTCTTCTTTTCCATTTCTTTCCCCAAGTTCCAAACACACCCTAAATTTTTCTCCAGAATCTCTACACTTTCCTTAAATTTTCTTCCTTTTAACTATTTTCTCTTCCTTTCTACAAGTTCGAAAGAGACCTCAGTAATGAAATGAAATGAGCTAAGCCATAGAACTAAATAAAGTAGACATATTTAACATACTATGAGAATGCAACAGAGAGAAATTTTGTTTGTAGTATTAAAATGTGAGCGAAAATGGGATAACTGCAACTTCTTTCAGTGCAGGAAGGGGAGAGTTGATTACCTGTTCAGAGAGTCAAAATGCGGACCTCTTCTATGGTGTTCTTGGAGGACTGGGACAATTTGGTATCATCACCCGGGCTAGAATTTCTCTGGAACCTGCACCCTTGATGGTAAAGGATATATTTTCTGTAGATTGACTTTCTCTGATCCAAATGCACAGCCATTTTTTATTTCTTATTCCTGTGAAATTACAAAACTACCCTTCTCATATGAGTGAAAAAAACATATGAAGCATAATTATCTAATGACACACGGATAACCTCTATGGCTAATCTACCACTTTTGACAGGTAAAATGGATTAGAGTACTTTACTCGGATTTTTCCACCTTCACAAAGGACCAAGAGCATTTGATATCATCGGAGGATACTTTTGATTACTTAGAAGGATTAGTGATAAAAAACAGAACAGGTCTTCTTAATAACTGGAGATCTTCCTTCAATCCCAAAGATCCAGTTCAAGCAAGTCAGTTTAACTCAGATGGAAAAACTCTCTTTTGCCTAGAAATAGGCAAGTACTTCAACCCAGAGGAGACTGTGAAAGTAAACCAGGTGAAACATGTTAAAAACTTCATATCATCCCTCCAACAAATCTTACCTAGGGTGTTCATTTACACCTTCTTCTTTTTTTGACTGGCGTGTTCATTTAAACATTGCATCTCTACAAATGCAGAAAATCGATAGATTGTTGTCAGACTTGAGCTATATTCAGTCCACCTTATTCCTTTCGGAAGTCTCCTATGCAGAATTCCTAGACAGAGTCCACACATCAGAGTTGAAACTACGGGAGAAGGGATTGTGGGACGTCCATCACCCGTGGCTAAATCTTCAAATTCCGAAAAGCAGAATTCACGAATTTGCTGAAGTAGTATTTGGTAAAATTCTTACAGATTCCAGCACTGGTCCTATACTCATCTACCCAGTTAACAAATCCAAGTAATACTACCTTAACTCGATCAAATCTCATTAAGTAGTTCAAATGCTTAGTTCACTTAACCTGACTCAGCTCATCTCTATAATGCAGGTGGAACAACAAAACATCCATGGTTACACCAGATGAAGAAATTTTCTACCTAGTAGCTTTCCTATCCTCCGCAATCCCATATTCGACAGGAAAAGATGGGTTAGCACACATTCTAAACCAAAACAAAAGAATTGTAGATTTCTGTGAAACAGCACTTCTTGAGGTGAAGCAATATGTTCCCCATTACACCACTCAAGAGGCGTGGCGGACCCACTTTGGGCCTCAATGGGATGTTTTTGTAAGGAGGAAATCCCAATACGACCCTTTAGCAATCCTAGCTCCCGGCCAGAGAATTTTCCAGAAAGCAAGAGCCTTTTCGTGACAATAGCCTCTACAGTAAGCCTCAGCGACTGTCAAAACAAAAGCCATGATATGCTTAAACCTAAATTAACTTTTGCTCTCTCACAAAACTAGAGGGAGCATGCTGCAAATAAATTTTTCGGTGCTTTCATTTGGGTTTCCCGACAATAGCAAGTAAATAGGACCATTAGCAAGGACTCTGTGCTATTAACATTTTTCTTGATGTCAAGATGTAATTTCAGTTGTCCCATGCGAATACAAGTTTTTATAACTCCAAATAGCTACAGTAAAAATGATAACACATCTATGCACAAGGAAAGATATGATCGCTTCCATTTAGAAACAAAATAACTGGTAACATACAAAGGGAGTTCTTCCAGTTGAAACAAATCCGAACTTCACACTATTCACATGACTCGGAATCTAAGAAACCAACACATACTACAAGGGTCGATCACAAGAACTCCATGTGGTACTAACAGAATTGGTCTCATTTAGTAGCTGCTGTCCATCCCAGACCTGGTCTGCAGATTTCTTCCTGTGGATCCTCATACTCTCTAGCATCACGAAGAGAAGCTTCAAAATCTGTTGAGTCACTTGCAACAGGAAGAAAACTGCTTATGTCATCTCTAGCTCCAAACCCTCCGGCACGTATAATGTCATCAGATGATATGGAAGCCTCCATATTTACTTCGCCAGAGGCATCCAAACCAGCCTTAACCTCATGTGAGACATTGTCCCCGCTTTCCAAATCACCAGTGTTAGTTTGTGCCATGTCTTCTAGAGGACCTATGTGTTGTTTGGGATCATCCTTTATATTCGCCTCAGTTTCAGCTGATTCAACTAACTTTTTTCCTCTGCCGGTCTCCTTATCTGCTACATTCAAAGTTTAAAACAGTTTCAATACAAGGAAGAATCCCAGCATGGGCCGCATGGCTGCGTGAGGTAACATTGAAGTTCTATCTTCTGCAATAATATGGGAATTACCCCCTTCCACTGGAATCTATGAAGATTTTGTTTTAGCAAGAACTTAGACAAATATAAGACCATTTATTCAAGGAGTTTGTTCAGTACGCAAAAAGAGGGATTGAAGGGAAACCATCACTGAACTCAACTGAGGAAAAAGGCCAAAACAGCATGCGAACATGCTCAAACTTCTTTAAATTGCTTGAAACGGCAAAAAACAAGGTGCTTGACAACATGAGATAAACCATCATTGGTATAACTATAGAACTTGAAATATAACTATTCGTGCTATTGTTCTGTTAGTGTTTTGAAAGGAAGAAACAAGACTTGATAATTACATGGAGGCAGGCAACATTCAAACACTGTCCACTACATTGAAATGCTCACCATGGACAAAGAATTCTCATCCCGTTTGGCAATTTCAATTTTTCGTCAAATAGTTTCGAATTAAGATGCACAACATCCTATGAGTATTGTACCTCCTCCATTGAGCCACCAAACTAGTACATAAAAACAATCGAGTTGGTAAGAAAGACAAAAAAAAAAAATCTTTCTTACACCTTTTGAAAGGATTGAGACTTCCAGAAAAGAACACCTCGAATACCAAAAACTGACCCAATTTTGATAAAGAATTTAATTCAGTAAATTGGGAAGACCTTTGATTTATATACCTTTACATATCTTCAACATCAGCATTCCCAAACAGGAGGTGACTTTTTGTTTGTCTCAAGCGTCCGCGGCTTTACAACTATCTCCTATTTAGACCTCGTGTGTTTTAACACTAATTTAAGGCCCAATTGGATGCGGGATTAGTTTTGGGGGTATTATTTATAAAGGGAGAATAAGATAAGAGGGGGTATTATTTATGAAGGGGGATAAAATAAGAGGGTTTGGACGGTAAAAACAAGGGGGATTAGGGGGTATTAATTATAACCACCTCAGAACCCATCCATAAATTATCGCCACCCCACACACAAACCACCCCCCTCTCTCTCCCCCCCCCCCCCCCCCCCCCACAACCCAAAGGGGTCTAGAGGGGTAGGGTATTAAATCGAAAGGGGTATTAACAAATACCCTCTCCTTTTAGCCAGTCAAACCAAGGCTAAAGGGGTATTAATTTTCTAATCCCCCCACATTAGTTATTACCCCATCCAAACAGGCCCAACATGATAGCTTTCTAGAGTGTGATAGCTTAGATTACTCGCTTAAAGAGCTTTGAATAAGTTATAAACACGTTTTGGTGCAGCATTGATAAGCTGTCAAAAAAGCAAACAAGTTAGATAGCTTCTTATTATGGTAATTTGAAGAAACAACTTAAATACGATCAAAAAGTTTCAAAATGGAGATTAAGAAATAAGTTCACTTATAAGTGATGCCAGACACCAGACAGGCATACCCAATAGCACTTAGACGCCCCAAGTTAGTCCTCCTTTCTTTTGGAAAAGATCTCATTCTGCGAATGCTGGTGGTTTTAGGTTTCCACGGGAGAAAAAGGAGACAGTAGTTCATACTTCATTGTATGCAACGTTTAAATTAAGTGCTTGAAAACCATGGAACTCTAGAGTATAAAATGGTGAGGACAAGCTGCTATAGAGCATTTCATATGTAAAAAAAGAGTTTTGCACAAGCGTTCCCCAACCGTGATGCTATGGGAACACGCCGAACTGGTGACATGCCAAGGACATGAAAAGACACTTATCGGACATGCCAGGCGGCGTGTCCAATTTATGTTAATAATTTTAAGCAAGTGTCAACCCCGGGACACATCGTTGACACGCATGTGTCAAATTAGATATGGGCGGGGACAAGGCAGGGGTCCATTTATAATTTAAAAAGTTATTCAGGGGTCAAGTCATAATATTTTCAAAAAGGTGGAAATTACAAATAAGAAATTTCAGACCTGATGAAACTCTCGTAACTTATATTGAAAACTAAAGGTAGGAACTGCAGAATATAATATTAGTTTTGGTAATTCTAGATACGAGAACCATATGAATAACAACTGAAAATACACACACTCACAAACACACATGTATGAATGTCAAACCGTAAATATACATGCATTTTGCAGTGACCATGACCGTGTCCCCATATTGTTAGAGTTTCCGGACCCCATGTCCTTATAATTTCCATATTTACCTATTTGTATTTGTGTCCATATTCACTCATCTTAGAGGCCAAGAATGGAAGCGCAACCAAAGGACCAAAAACGTTGAAAGAAAGAACAACAATGTTGATTGTCCTAAAACGGTAAAACCAATAAATGAAACATCAAAAATTCACATCATTACCGTCTAGAACTCCAACTGACCCATACTCCATGATTGACTATCCGAAATTTTGACCGCAAAGTTGTCCTTTCCTCAAAGAAGGAAGTGGAGGGTCCTCAAACTCTTCTAAGAAACCTGAGGAAACAATAATTGCAGTAAGTTATCCTGTATACAAAAGTAACAAAATGACAAAAAAAAAAAATTCAAAAGAACAAGTGCAACCAAAACCTGTAGCTTAGATACTTAAAAGTTCCAAGAACTGGCACAGAAGTATACAAACCACAAAATAGCCTAAATTATCATGGTCTAGGAAGACCAGAACACTGATATCACATTAATGATGACATAAACAAAAACCAAAACCAAATACCACAAGGATGAACAGTAACGGGTAAACCATCAATCTTTAACCATCTGTTCAAATATATAAAGGGGGAGCACCAGTTTGGTGTCTCCCATTTCTAAAGCCCCGTCACAAAAGTGATCTCCATAAGTATTTATGACTACTTTTAACTTGCCATTGAATAATTGTTATGGGAAAAATAGTAATCAATTTAAAACCAATTATCATAACCATCACTCCACTATCTTCTACTTTCTCATCATGGGATGACATTAGAATATCGAAATACTCAGATGGTCAGATAACAAATATACTAATGTACATGAAGAAGATTTCAAGAACGTAACCGAAGCGGCCAAGTTACATACGCATCGAAATTCAAGAACGTGACATCAAATGACTCAATCTTGGAGGACTACCACCAAAATTCCGAAATCACGCACGGAACAAGCCCAACAGAAATCAATAGCTACACATCAAATACGTATACCAATTTTGTGCGTGATCGTGTTGAGGGTTAGACAAATATACCGCCATTAGCTATAGAGATTTGGAGGAATTTCAGAGTTTTACCTGAGAGAAGGAGACGCCACTGTATTCTTGGCGAAGCCTGTTGCGGCTCCTCTGTACTTCTTCCCCAGTTTTGTTGTCGTAAATTACACTTACATTCCTTCTATTCCTTCAAAAGCACGTTGACACCTCTTTTGTTCTCCAAAATCACACTAATACCGGCTTAGAGAAAATGTGTTACATTTGGATCCTTATTTTAATTAGTACTATGTTATAATAATAATAAAAACCCTCCTATGTTTTTTTTAGGGGTGTTACGAAATTTTCTATGAATATGCTATAAATGGACCTTGATTTTAAAAAAATGACAGCTCCAAATAAAACCTAAAAAGAATCTAATTATCTTTATTCCATTAGAGTGGAGTTATACTCTTTCTCGTTTCCAATTACTTATCCAAACACTATGTTGTATTTTTAACTTCTCTTTTCAATATGACAAAACTAACTATCTTATACAACACCATTCACTTACCAAATTCATATGCAGTCTAATCTTTCTTCCTTTAGGCTTGTTGGCTCACTGCCTATATCTTTTTACTCGACACCGATCACCTCTGTAACTCTGCACAACCATTGTTATCCCTTCCAATGGCACTCTCTAACTAATGACAACCTCGTCTCAAGAGTAAGGCCAAACAAGGTAATTGATCGACGATAAAAATATAATGTTATTCAGCACGTACGATAGCCGAATAGAGGGTACAACCACGAGGGTGTTAACCCTAACATTGTTGACCTACGAGTTACGGCGGTAACGATATTCTTGAGTATCCCAGAATGAGCATCCTACGCGATAGGAATGAATTCCGTGAATAAGGGAAGAGATCACGCTGCCATAATGGGCAAAGATTGAGTTGCAATGTGGAACGAACTCCATATAGGGAAGGATTCTTAGCGAGTTAGGGTTTTCTAACTCGAAATGATACTTGGAGAGCAAGTCAAGCTAAACTTAAAACCTAAGGAGAAAGGTACACAGTCTCTTGCAATTGCATTCAATACGTGAATTACGATTTCTCTGTTAGTACGTGGTCTAACTTAGGCATCGGAGAGCCTTTACCGACGAGAGGTAGAGTTGTGCTCACCGTCCCTTATTTTGCAGGCACTAGGGTTCCAGCGATGTACACGTGTGGTATGATCTTGGTAGAGCATATTCCAACACTAAGTGAATTTTTCCCTTTACAAGGAGTCATGACTCATGGAGAGTAACAATGTCCTAACCATCATTTCCCGTCACAGCTTTTTAAGATTGAGAAGAATTTGTTCCACATTAAGATGATACTCCCTCCGTCCCTATCTAATTGTCCATTACGGTTTTGCGTGCATTTTCAACAGCTTATATCTCTCAACGTATATTGCTAAAAATATGCAATATGGATCTTGTTTGATAGATCTAAATTTTTTCTATAAGACAATGATTTCAAAAACATAAAACATAATATACATTGAGAGATATAAGCCGTTGAAAATACACGCAAAATCATAATGGACAATTAAATAGGGACGGAGGGAGTATCAAAATATATATTGAGATAAAATGAACACTCTTTTCAAGCAACAACTTAACAATAACAGAACCCATCTATTACATATTACAGTGTACCATCAGCCTTCTCAAGCAAAGCAACAATCTTTATTCTAAGCTTACATACTCCGTGTTACAGGAATGCTGATGATCAAGAAGACATAAAATACTTGCATACAAAAACGAAAAGGAAGTAGAGAACAGAGTCACAAGCGAAGCTGAAAATATGAATCAATTTACTTGCATTTTGGAGGGAATATTGTGAAGAAGGTCTGAAGAAAACTCAAGATAACAAGAGAAGTGGTAGCAAAGAAAGCGATGAAAGTCCACGGACTGCTGAAGTAATTATGAATCAATTCGGCAATCGTTGTCTTGGCCTTGCTATTATAGTGTTCCTGAATCCTCTCTTTCACTTCATCATATATTCTGAAGTCCTCCATGCCAAATGTGGTGATGCTGCTTAGCAATTTGACCACTTCTTCATCGCTGTTGTAGGTGCTGAACAATATGTTCCTCGAGCGCAACTCTTTCACGTCTTCTGGACTATTGATAAGAGATTTCATAAAATTTATGTAAACCATTGTGGGTAGGTTGTTAACATTGTTTGGCGTTGACTCGTAGGCAACTTGGTTTGAAATATGGACGATAAACTGAGGATCCAAAATAAGTAGAGGAATTTCAAGTACTCCAAAGAAGAAGAACGATTTAAAGCTAAAAGCCCTCGAAGGATAGGAAGTGCTACGCCTAGCATAGATTCCCTTAGCTTTGAGCTCACTGATAGAACGAAACGAGTAAGAACTTCTCATGTAGTCCGGCTTAACTAGGTTTCTGTGGATACTAGGAGTATAAGTTTTGAGAGGATGATTGGGTTGATTTAATCCATTTACCTGCAGCCAAAAGTATTCAAGGTTGTGAAGGGGTTTCATCCTAGAAGTCCTTTTATTGTCCAATTTTTTCTTATATTTTCGGCTTGACGCCCTAGACTTCACAAGATCCCAAATCTTGTCCATTGTTTCTAGCAATTCGCTGCGGTCAGACTTTAAGCTCATCAACAACTCAAGAACTTGAAACGGGAGTTGATTCTCAAGCAAAAAGAATATGTCAGTAAACACTAGGTACGTGGCATGTGCACCTAAGTGTTTTTTAAATATGTTATGAGTTGTTCCTCCCCATCCATGATTACTTGTAATGGACTCAAAAATAGCCAAAACAAGTAAACCATCAAGGAGCATCATTTTGGCAAATTCCTCGTCAGAGTATTTATCTGTTGAACCTTCCAAATAATAACTTCTAGCATCATCAACTATCTCCAAAGCCTTCTGACGGAATTCAGCCATGTCCCTGGTATATATAGAAGATAGAACATTTAGTTAAATCTATCATTTTATCGCAAGAATTGTATGAGTTTGTGGGATGATAAAAATATAGCGCACAAACCTACGAAGTAAAAGAGAGTAAGAATTCTACTAAAAAATATTGCTTCTAAAATGACATGTATGGAAAGAGCACAATTTTAAACCTAAGACACCTCTCCTCGTGAAAGTCCAATAAGAGTGTACCAGTCCTAAAATTCAAGCTAAGTGCTCATAAGCCTTTCTCCTCCATTGAACTAGTCTCGAATTCCATTGTTCACATCTATCAATGTAAACCATTCAAATCAAGTTTATTTTTTCCTTGATAGCAAATTCATATTCATAAATACATTTTGGAACCTCCACCGGCGACTAACGGAGGACCCAATTAAAGCCAAATCAAAGTTCTGTATGGACTAATCCGGTAAGAAGTCATAACTCTAGGGAAGTTTTTTTTTTTTTGTTGGAAAAACTCCAAGGAAATTTAAAACCCGAAATTTTGAAAGATGTTAACCATCAAGCCAACCCCTTCAGATAATCTCCATAATTTATGTCCAATTGATATGAACAATGACTAATCTTGACCATAAGAAGTTTTATAACCCACTTAAATACTATTAGAAGTAAGAAAGATTAATTTGTTTTCATTAACAAAGTTCTAGGACGGGTACCTGCCACTACTTGAGACAAACAATTGGGCTACAATAGGCTTGATCCTCTCGGCCATCTTGAGCTTCTCCTTGCCATGGTGGTACGGGCCCACTGAAACCACCCTAGGATCAAAGTGTCCCTTAGTCTTTTCATCTTCCCGGATTGTCAATGGAACTTTTTCCATACGACGTTTTTCCGTGGCAACATTGGTCACCACTTCCGATGCGTCGTTTCCAGTAATAGCTGCAGGTCCTTGAGTATTGCTGCTGCTGCTGCTGCTTCCCTCGTCAAATGATCTTCTTCTTGTCCCAAATGCAAAGCTCTCCATTGGAATCACCCTCCTTTGACCTGTTGTTGCTGTGTTAAAGCTCAGTTCTTCAATTCAAATCATGTTTAGGGTAAGTTTGCCAAACACATCCTTAAAATGTTGCTTATCCAATAGAAAATAATATTGAGCGTCTTAAGGTGGCTTTTCTGTTTCACTAGGAATATTGCTACAAACTTCAATGCAATCAAATATATATCACAACACTTTCACCAATATCGATACGCTATTCTTCGCGTTCAGAGAAAATGGTATGTGTGGAAAAAAAAAAATTTTATTGGGCTGGAATTGTAGACCCATTTTGACCCAATAAACGTTTGATTTTTGAAAATTTGTATTTTGAACCAAAATTGTAGACAATGGAATAATTTTTTCCAACCCAACTTGAATCACTTTAATCGGACATCGTTTTAGAAAGTCTAAAGTCCAAAAAACAAAGAAGGCTGCAGAGTAACTTGTTTTCTCCTCCTATCGAAATGAGATGATTGAGTAAGTTGCATGGCCACGAAAAGCCTATAACCAAATACTAAAATATTGGGAATTCAGGTCTCTTTCGGTTCAAGTTTTCGACGGGACAAGACAATCCAAATCTGCACCATATATTGGTATAACCAATGGTTTGGAGACTCTTACCAAACCATTACTCGCAGTAATAGGCGATCCCTATTTGGACCGTCTCATCCAGTCCGAATTAAAAACCGGAGAGAATCCAATTCCTAAAGACATTAAACAAACTAAATTCATCTCCAAGAATGATTTAGTATTGTAGGCAACAAATATAGTATTACTGTATTAATGAAAGCTATGAGCCGAGTTACCTCAGAGATGATTTGATCGTCAAATGAAGAAAGCATGCAGTGGGAGGAAGATAACTCAAATACTCACTCCTCCTTTTGCCTCCTTTGCTTCTTAGACAAAAATTCCTCTCAATTTGAATGAACTTCTATCTTTACGAAACTAAAGCGAAAATAACAGAGGTGTACACAGCAATTAAGGGTAAAACTGTAATTTTGCCCCTTCCACTATTATGAGCGACCTCAACTTTTTTATGGCAGGACTCTTACATCTCATTAGAAGGTCATGAATTCAAATCTTTTCACCTACGTGTGGGTGTTCTTCCCTTAGAGAACTTTTTTTTTTTTCTCTATTGTCACGTGAACTCTTACAATTGATGTAGTATTTCAGATTTTGGCTTCTCGAGATCAAAGTGCCAAGGCAGACGAACTGAGTTGAGCTAACCATTCGAGTATGATGGGAGGGCCTATTAGGAGAGGACTGAAGGAGTTTAAGAGAACAGTGGGTACTTTCTACTTCATACATGATTTAAGAAATCTTTTATATCGATCGGCAAAAAAATACTTTTTTATGGCAGGACTTATTGGAGAGGCATGCAACATGTAAGTACGTGTAATGACTTGTAGATTAGGGGTAATGTAAGTGAGACTAGTTATTGGCAACTCTTGGAGGGCCATGTGAGATTGTTTACATGGTACTCCTGCTTAATGATCATGGTCACTCTTTTTCTCCCAACAATCCAACGTAAGTGTGTTGATGTAATCTATGCCCAAGATCTTGTCGAATATATGATGAAAGAGCCGATGTTCGGACTCCTCGCCATGATGATTGATTCTTAGTCATCTCAGGAGTGTTGCTTCTTTTGGGTGCTTTCTGTCTTGGTTGGGTTTGGATGTGGTGTTTTGCTTTGGAGTTTTATGTACATCTCGGTTGGCTTCTTGCCATTTTCGATTTTTTTCCCTTTTGGTTCCTACCAGCTAGGGTTTTACGGAGTGAGAGGTGTTTTCTTTGAGGATATGCTCTTGCTCTGTTTTGATACCTCACACTTACGATTATGTGATTTGTTGGACGCACGTGGTACTCTAGAAGTATTAAATAATTACTCGTAAAGTGAGGAGAGCACTTTGTTCATCCAGTCAAAAGATAAGCGAATGTTACTCACTTTTTGTGGAGCCCGCACTGAGCTCCATTTCGTTGTTTAAATCCGTTCATTAATACTCCCTCCGTTCCATATTGATGGTCCAGTTCGGTCTCCAATGCGAAATTTAAATTGTTAATATCTTTTAATCTACAATGTTTTTAAAGATTTTAAAAATTTTGTATAATAGAACTAATTGAGATCTATCATATAAGATCCATATTGCACATAAAAATCATTGTAGATTGAAAGATATTAACAATTTAAATTTTGCATTGGAGACCGAACCGGACCTTCAATTTGGAACGGAGGGAGTAAGACTTGATTTTTTAGCTGCAAAAGAAAATTAAATCAACTCAAATTAGATATTAGTGAGTTGCTGATTCAAGTTTCCAACACTAGGTCTAAATATATTTAAAATGAAATACTTACCCAAAACAAGTGTTATTTTATCAAACGTACGTTTACCGAAACAAGACTTAGGCTAGCTCCCTTCCGCTTAGATTTTTAGGATTTTGTCCTATTTCAAAAAAAATCCGCATTTGTTAATTTTGAGCCTAACTTTTGTGGTTTGAATCGGAAAAGTAAAAAAAAGTATGACTCTTGCCCAAATATTTTTTGAAATATCCATGATAATTAAAGCCGGTTTTTTGGGCTTTATCTTGGATATTTCCAAAAATATTTGGGTAAGAGTCATAATTTTTTTACTTTTTCAATTTCTCTTATCGAGACGAATCAATAATCCACAAAAGTTTATCGCAAAACTAACAAACGTGTAAAAAATTGAATAAGAAAAAAAACGAAAAAAGTCCAAAAAGCCTTTAGCGGACTAGAAAATCAAATTCTAGACAATCACGACTCCTAATCATTGAAAGTGAGCCACGGTGTACCCTGCATACAAAGTTTAGTATTCCTCACACACTGACACACTTCTTGGTTGATGATTAAAATTGCATTATAGAGTGAAACATAGTTGAGATTTTGAGTGACTTTTGTTAATTAAAGAGGCAGAAAAGTTGAATAGCATGCACATGATCTATCAACAGCTTTATTAAAATTGACTTGAGATGCAAGTAAGGTTCCTTCTACTTCTCCAACTCCTCAAACCCGGCCCATTCTACTAACACTGTTTGCAATTTTAGACGTTTTGTTCTTCAACGGTGACAAAAACGCACAAATATTTTTATACAAAATGTAGTATATAAAATTAACATATTTATTTTGTTCAAATAATTATTGGCATGGTCTGTATTATTTTGTTGAGCCATATTATTTTGACTTCATTCGAATGATCCAGTGCAGATAATAGTAAAGAAAAATAAAATTATAGATGACAATATATATATATACAAATTTTAGTGTATTTTTTGAACCTAGCGAATTTACTTGAAACCCTCAAAGCAATGTAGAGCCGCCATTACTCAGAATCTCAGGCCAAAACCACTAGGTCAACTAGGTCAACCTCTGAAGGTTAGGCAATCTTTTTTAGGATGCTTGGTTTATGTATCATTATGTGCTTCTTTTTGTTTGTAAGTGGTTGTTTTGTTGATGGGTAAAATCTTGTCAACCAAATGAACTTGTTAATTCCAGCATGTGAAAGCTCCCAACAGCCCATCAATTGGGCCATGAACTTGTCAATTAGGCGCAAATGATAGTTGGGAAAATGACGGCCAAGGACGTGTTTGATAATTAATATCCTCCAAGGACATTTTCAGTATTAACAAATGTTCTTAAATGTTCTCAGCATGTCCTTGGCGGATATTAATTATCAAAACACGTCCTGGGCAGTCATTTTCCCATGATAGTTTCGCTAGCCCTTTCTACTGTGAAGCTCCCAACAGCCCAAGCAATTGGGCCATGCAAAAAACTGTAAAAAAAAAAAAAAATGCAACCTGCAGAAAAACGACATTTGAATTGGTAATTGCAACAGCTCTTTTTTGACCTTTTTCCCTTGAACTGGTAAACAGCTAATAGCTTCCCTTCATCTATGACTAAGTTCATATCATACATTTCCACAACCATCTCAACTTGAATTTTATTGTTCTAAACTTCATTCTTTCTCCTATTTCCCCTCAAGCCCATTCAGCTACTTCCATCAAACTCGTTCAGCTAATTCCAGCACGTCTAACCTAAGAAAACACATTATTTCTCTAAATCACATTGGGAATACTGTTGCACCGTCAAAATTAGTAGTTCTTTGAATAAAGAAACTAAATGCTCAATGGGGCATTTAATCAAACAAGCAACCTGAAAGATTGTTCTATCTAACTTTATACTATTGAGACCTAATATGGCTGAAAACAATACATAATCTAAACCAGAATTACAAGTAGAACATGTAATTTCGAAAGAGGGAGAGGCATACCTTGTCTTGATGTTGAGGATGAAAAATCTCAGCAAACCCAGCAATGAATCTGCTTGTTAAATACTAGAGATGAGAAAAGGAGGGAAACCGACAGAACTGTTAGACTTAGTTGGGCGGGAGATGAGAGAAAGCGAGCAAAAGTGAGAGCGTGAGAAGAAATCGCCGACATACGAGAGCTACAGTGCCACACCAGACCGAACGAGCTACTGTAGCACCCAATCAAATCCCCGAGCATGGAGCTAGTCTGTTGGGTAAGGGCTTTTGGGCTTTGGCTAGTTATTTTGCTGAAAGCGCTCATTTGCTCAGCCTATTGGAGATGATTTAAGTGCCTAGTCAGAATAGCTTTGGTGTAGGCCTGTCAACAGACAGGATTAGATTGGATATTTGGATGCAATCTGAATTAACTCAAATATGATCTAAAATCGAAATCGGTAAATCTGGTTTCAGTAGACCGAATCTAATCCAAATATTTTTAGTTATGCAGGATTGTAGCAAAAATACAGGAAATACTATAACAGAAGAGAGAGAAAAAATTGCGGCGGAGCCATGAAAATAATTTATGGCGCTCAATCGTACACGTTCAAATGTATTTTGGACGGTTCAAATTTTGAAAAAACTATTCGCCAAACTCTTCATGGGAATAATTTTTTTTAAATCCAGACCATTGATTGCCGGAATGGACGGCTGAGATTGTACGGAGTTGTGAATAAGTTTCTCTCATAACAGAAACACCTAAAATTCTTGAATTAAGTCTGAGGGTATTGTATTTGCCACGGATGACTCGTGGTAAAGCTCGAAATATCGTTTGGCACTCAATTAATCGGCTTTTAGATCATATTCTCTCTGTCCCAATTTGTTTGTCCAATTGTCGAAATATGTGCCTTTCAAAAATATGCTTATATCTTACATTTTATAATATTTTTTATGATTTTTAAGATTTTGTATAATAAAACTAATTGAGATCTATCAAACAAGATCCATATTGCATATTAAAAACATTACGAATTGAAAATTATAGTCAATTATTTGAGAGGTCAAACGCTCTCAAAAAGTCAAAAAGGGGACAAACAAACTGGGACGGAGGGAGTATAATACTGAAAATCAACTTTATTGCAGGTTCTTTTATGGACACGCTTGATGAGAAGAAGATCAGACGTATAAATAAATGTGCCGATACCTTTTGTAAATGATTTTACCGTTAGTGGCGAGGGTTCTCATTTTTATGCTTCAATTCTATCATGTATGATTACTTTGTTAGCTAAGGATTCAGAATCCGTAAGCCCTTGTTCTCTTAAGCTTTTGGAGGGGTTTTTTTAGTATTTAATTTGTTTTTATTCGATTTTTTTTCTACGTTTGTTAGTTTTGCGTCAAAATTTTATAAATTATTAATTATCTCGACGAGAGAAATCGAAAAATCCATTTTTACTTTTACCCAAATATTTTTTGAAATATCCAAATAAAAGCTCAAAAAGCCGACTTTTGGGTCTTTATCTTCGATTTCCGAAAGCATTTGGGAAAAAGTAAAAGAAAATTCTACTTTTCTGATTCCTCTCATCGAGACAAATCAATAATTCACAAAAATTTGATCCAAAACCAGTAAACGCGAAGAAAATTTGAATGAGAACAAACCAAGAAAAAAAAAAAAACCCAAAAAGATTAGGAAAACAAGGCCTAAGGCCCTAAGTGCCCAAAGATGTAATTGTGCCAAGACTGCTCCACAGATGATACATCCTATAGTTAAATCGTACCTGAATTTCATTCCCCTTTAGATGATACTGAGTATATTGTTTCTGTTTTCAACACAAATCTCATGATCTATCAAATTGATCACCTATCAAGATCATGTATGCAATACGATCACAAAAAATTATTAAAAAATAAATTGATCCATATTCCTATGCACCTCACTAGCTATAACATCCCGATGTCAAACCCCATCAGAAAGGCTAGAGATCAAAGAGATCGCCCACCCTCCGATAACAAACGAAAACCCTAAACCTCAAACCTAGTCACTCCGTATGGGAGTTGGAGAAAAGCCGGTATCGTAACAGGGCAAGAAAGGTGAAGCGGCGTCAGTTCGGCCTCCCAATTACCGCCGCCATAACTTTCCTCGCCACACCCGCCACCTGATCGATTCTTCGTGCCCGTACTCTCATTGCGACGTCGAGGAACGTTGTTGTTGTTGTTGTTGCCATGCAAGTCACGTAGAACCAATGCTGCGGCGGCGGCCTCAGACGGCGGCGGCTGGTTTCGATCGCTGACGGGCTCTGTTTTCGGCGGTTGGAGGTTGGGAGGGACGCGGTGCTGGCGGCGAGGGTAGAGGAAGTCGGTGGGGAAGAAGTAGTATTGTAGAAGACCGTTTGCTGCCATGGAATTTGCAGAGAGAGAGTGAGATGATTGATTGGAGTTGAATTGAGAACATGCAGGGTTGGGTTGCATGCGTTTGTTCTTTATATAGCAAGCAGAGAAGAAGTAGGTTGAATAAGAGGAGGCGGCGGCGGCGGCTTGGGCTCTACGCCAAGCAACCTTTTTTTGGTCAAACTACGCCAAGTATAAATAATAGTAAGTAAATAAAAAGGTTGAATGGGTTTTGTCTCCAATTAATAGTGAGTCCTGAATAATTAATCAGCCTTCTCGGGTACCACTTGACTTTGCCTACGTGGTACTCGTAAGCATTTTATGTTGTTACAAATTTTACGGTCGTGACATTTTGGGTGATTGAGAGATAAGGAATGATTTACATGGTGCGGTAATATGCATTTATCTTGTTCTTGTTATAAATTTTGTGATAGGGACATTTTGGGTCTTTTATTTATAGAAAGTACCATGTGATAATGCTATGTGGTACTTTGGGAGTATTGAGTGATCGAGAATCATACAAGGTAAATCTAGAAAATTTTGGTCAATGCATCAGGTAATTTATTAGAAGTACTCTTATTTGATCGGTAACTGAAACGCACATGTACAGATTTTATCTCGATAATAAACGACTCGGATTCCACATAGTGAAGATGAGATTTGGAATATTGAATTGCCGAACGAACAGCTCGAATAATGCATAACATCCACCTGCACAGCACCATCCCCCGGTTCCTTTTTGTCTATGAAACTACGTAATTCATAAAATCTCGAAAGGTGATGTAATTTGATTTAAGTTTAACCTAGATTAATCAAGATTAAAAATAAAAATACATAAATTTATACCAAAAAAATAGACTTACACAAAATATTAGGATTTTTAAAAAAAAAACGTGGGGCTCCCATGCAGTAAGTTCCGCCCAGGGTAATGTTATTTAATTTCATTTCAATGATCGGATTCAGTCACTTATGTGAGCTCGTTGAAACATCATCATCCATGCGGCTAATAGCCTGGAGAATTTTTGTTGTGATCGTGGTATGCATTTTCATTGTTTTGTCCATATACAAATCACAAGCTTTCTATAGATCACAATGTCAAAACAGTCATTTACAATACCATCGTCTCTATTCTTTTCCTCATGTCAACAAATACTAGTACTTGGAATCCCATCCCCATAGGACTTCTTACCCTATGTCTGCACGGACTATCATATCTCCCCACAGCCAGAGGATTAGTGCATGCCTTCAAATTCTCCAAACAAACTAGCCATAGAGAGGAGCAAGGCCATCTGGTACTCCACATGTGTTGTGATTAGGCTTGAAAAGCTTTTCAATGGTTTAAACCACGTAAAAATCAGAGTTTCGAAAGTTTCCGTGACAAGACCGCAAAATTTGATCGATTTTAAAATTTGAAGAATGCGCCCGGGGAGCATTGATGTGCGCCTGGGCGCATGGAATTGCACCCCAGGCGCAATAAAACCTCACAATTGGTTAAACTTTGTGGGTTTGTCCCGGACACTCCCGAACTCTGATTTTCGTAAGGTTTAAACCTTTAGAAAGCTTATGGAATCTACTTTATAACCCAACTAGTTTGGATCTAAAATTATTTGAACTTCAAATGGATATGACCAATTTACCCTTGGCAAGTCAAAAAATATTTCATTCGATAAAACGCTCGTATCCCCTCATTTTAAATGGGATAAAGACATTTTATATATGGATAGAGAGGAATTTCAAACTACCAAAGGATAGTGGAATCCAAAGATGAATAAAATACACTTTAGTTTGTAAAAAGTGCGTAGTAAGCAGACCACTACAAAGATTAACAAAGCACTACCACCCCTCTACCACCCACACTATCACCATAACACAACCCCTCCACCCCCTATACCACCATCACTTCACCATCTTGTAGTAATTTTAATACCCTATTTATTGATATAAAATAGGTTTTGATCCGATTTAAAACTATTGTGATTTAAGGATTTTCCCAAAATGATATATTTTTTAACCGATTGAGGGTAAAATTGTCATATCTTTTGATGTATAAATAATTTTTGAGCCAAACTAGTTTGGTTAGAAATTAGGCTTGAAAAACTTTTTAACGGTTCAAACCACGTAAAAATCGGAATTCAGGAGTGTCCATGACAAGACCAAAAAGTTTGGTCGATTTTGAAATTTGAAGAATGCGCCCGGGGCACATTGATGTGCGCCTGGGTGCATGGAATTGTGCCTGGGGAGCAATAAACCCTCACAATTGGTCAAATTTTGCGGATTTGTCTCAGACACTTCCGAACTCCGATTTTCGCAAGGTTTGAACCGTTAGAAAGCTTGTATATTCTACTTTCTAACCCAAGTAATTTGAATATAAAATTATTTGAGCATCAAAAAGATATGACCAATTTACCCTCAGTGATTTTCTTCATGAAGATGGAAATTGGTTATTCCAGTGGAAGGGTCCTATGAAGCCCTAGCAAGCAGCTGAGTCACGCAAGCCAACAGGCCCAACACACAAAGGCTAATGGGTTAGACAGCGAAAATGGACGCTACTTCTTTATTGTGGTTAGCTTATTCATTTGACAGTCTTGTGCAATTTCATTAAATTTTTATGTCTTGTGTGTCGATTGTTACAGTCAAGCAGTGAGCCACCCGGTTCTTCTGTGGATTGAAATGACTCACATATGTGTATATACATGGTACAATTTTGAATTTTCCTTTTTCAGTACTTTCATCTGGCAGGATACATATTTTATGGCTTTTTTGACAACTCGGGTGTTCAAGACAGCTTACGCGCACATCCACAGTCGTTAGAGGACCAATCCCATATTCCACCAACGGGCCCGTTTAAAGCCGAAGCTTTAATGGTAAACACCATTTTGTCTTGAATCTTTGCGTGCATGTCATAGTAGGTCCATGCATAGCTCATTGGAAATTTAAGTTAGAAAATATGCTTGTTAAGTCATTGTCCAGCTAAACATGTCCGACCCTGATGTCATACCTTACTTGAGTGTCGAGTATCCTACACGAGTAAAAATACGTTTTGTAAGGATCCAGCTAACGTAGATGGCATTTGATTCTAAATGTGTGTTTCTGTTCACCTTGGTATACTGATTTCGCAAAGACGTTGAGATAGACTGTCCTAACATAACAGGACTATCGCATTTAATCATACCAAGAACAAACATTTTATGATACATCCTCTACTTCGATGATACCAAAACACACAATCAACAATCGCTTAAGATACACAACAGCGTCGCGAAGAATCTATACAACAGCTAACTTTATACAAAGAAATCTTTGAAAACTTATTGTATTTGCTCTCCTCAATCCTAACATCCTAGGACTTCGAAAGCCAAAGGAACTCTTTTACCTATGCGTACCTCTCTCCTTTTTTTTTCTTTTCTGTTTTTGCTTTTAATCTAAAACTTACCCAAATCTGCTATCTGGCTACATCCAAAACAGAAACTACAGTTTAATAGCTCTGATGAAGGCAGTAGTCCTCTGTTCGAGAATTCCTCCCCAAGTAATATGCAGCTAAGCCATCCAATTCGATTAAGTTTGAGCCCTTCAGACGTCCTCAATAGCTTCTCATCATTCAACCTGCACATTGGTTAATGGTAGAATAATGAGAAACCACCCTCTAGTTGAAGCCAGATAGAGCTCAAATTCTCACACTACGTCGTCTATTGTTTTGGAGTTACTTTTTCCTTTGGAGATTTAGTAAGATCCATTAAGGTGGCCAACTTAATTATATCTGTGATTTTTAGTCTTTTGGAGATCTAGGAGCACCATTTAAGTGATGACTTTCGAAAAGTAACTATAAATGTAAAAATTGAGTATTGCTCTTAAGTCTTACCTTAAGCCTCAGGCAGTGGAACAACTGCTTCAAAAGCTTCCACTAGCATAGACACTCGTCTTTTCCGAGCAGGAGTTAGTTTAGTGACAATATGTTGAACTGCATAATCAAGCATCCATTGCTCCGCTTTTTTCTTCTCCGCCATTGATTGATGCCTTAGATCGACCTTTTCTTCTTCTTTGCCAAGATTCACCGGTAGACTCTGTGTTGCCTGTAAATTTGGCTTCCTTGCTTTTTCCAGTGCCTTCATCGATCTTTTCAGGAGCATTAACTTTCTCAGTTTGCTCCAGTTTTTGGGCTTTTCCTGGTCAGATTTGTTTCCCTCCAGTGATACTGTTTTCTCTTCATCCGAGGTAGGGATATTATCACCTGCAAGCCCATTTTCTTTTTCTTTCTCTTCAGTTTTTCTGTATTGTCTACCATCTTTGGGAGAATATATTGGAGTTTCAATGCTTGAATCTTCAACATTGCCATGATTCGTTTCCGGAAGCTCCTGCTCCGTGATAATGTCACTAGCAACTGATTGAGAATCAGATGAGTCATCGTTAACTTCTGGAGAAAGGATTTCCTTTATTGCTTCTCGCACGAGTTTAACAGCATCCCTCTGGCTGAATCCAATTCTCTGACCTCTTGAGCTTTCATTGTCAAATGAACAGTTTTTCGAAAGACTTGTTGTCTTGAGGTTGGGGCTATCTACCTGTTCATCTTCATCCTCTCCATCAGGGAGCCGGCTTTCAACTTTCGTGGCAATATCTGATACAACGTGTTGACATAACAGGTGCCACATACTGATATGTTTCTGTTTGTCCAACTGGGTCTTGGAGTCTACTGCGGTAGTGCAATCTGTTTCAGGATATCCTTTCTTCTTTTCTTTGGTAGCCATCAATTGCTCATCAAGCTTCGTGTATCTACTAGTTGATTCAGAACCATCTTTTAGAATCTCCGAGCAAAAAGTTGTCACCTGATCTTCATGTATTGCTTCCTGCACATCTTTATCCTTGGCAACCTTCACACAAGAGGCATTCATATTGTGATTTGACAACATGTGAATGTTATAAGCTAAGAAGCATGATATGAAGTTGACACAAAATAGACACATGGATGAGGCATATTTGTAGCATTAAGTTAGGAATACGTTGGAGACATATCTAATAGGAGTATAAAACATATAGGAAGATTATAGATTCTTGTGAAAAAGAAATTATATTTGTATCCAATTAGTGATAAATGAAACGAATGATTATGGAGACATAAGATCAATAAACTCGTCAAATATGGATTTAATAACTCGGTAGGCTTATTGCTTGAAAAGGGTGAACTCCAAATGAGGTTGTCCCATGGAAAATGTATGCTGACCTCCTAACATGTCCCCAAAATGTCCTTACGTATCCGACAAATACAAAACATATAATAAAGCATCAGGACAATAGAGGATTTTCAATTAGGGGAATGCAGAGGTCACTTACGTTAGACTTCTCTTTGGTGATGGTAGATTGAATAGCCCCTATATCGAGATTGGATGTGATAATATCCTCGGCTTCTTTTTTTGCTTCCATGAGTTCAGAATCACGCTTATCCCGTTCATTTTCGCTGCAACCTTCAGGATTAGTATCTTTGTACTCACGAAATGTCACCTGAATCTGGGGTGTTCCTGATGTTGGAGCCACTGTTTCGAATGCTTTCACAAGTAGTGCCACTTTTCGTTTTTGTTTTGGAGCCAGTTCACTTATGACCTTCCGAAGTGCATAATCAAGCATCAACTCCTCTGCATTTTTCCTCTCATTCATCGTTTGATGCCTTAAAGAAACCTCTTCAGCTTCCACACTAGGCTTTAACTGTAGAACCCTTGGTTTCTTTGGGTTAAACTTCCTCACCTTCTCCAGTTCCTTGACGAATCTCTTGAGAAGGATCAATTTCTTCAGATTAGACCAACCCTTGGGTGTTTTCTTCTCGGATTGTGCTTTTGATGCTGTTTTCTCATTTTCTGATTCTGAGACATTTGTAGTTGTAAGACTTGACCCTTGTTGACCGAATGACACATTATCCCTGACCATATTGCTGTCGCAGTCCATGGAACCGTCTCTAGCAGAATCGATGGGAGTTGAAAGGTTCTGCTCCCCACCTTCGCTCTGGCTCTTTTCTATCACCTCTTGATCTGAAGTGATTTCACTAGTAACTGATTGATCATCAGATGACTGGTCTTGTAGTTCAGGAAGAAGAATTTTCTCGATCGCCTCTCTCACCAACTTGATGGCAAACATTTTCCGGAGTTCAACCTCTTGACATTCTGTGCCATGACATTCCATTCCCGTACATTGCTCCCAAGCACTTAAGTCCGTACACGAACGCGAATTTTCCGTTGCAGCCAATGTGTTGGTCTCACCGACTTGCTCTTCATTGTCTTTACGGAGGCTTTTGCTTTTGCCTTCCACAGAAAGGCCTTCTACCATATGTTGATGGATCAAATGCCACATGCTTACCTGCTTCTCTTTCTCAAGCTCGGTTTTGTATGCTTCGTGACTGCAATTATCAGGTTCAGTATCATTGACTCGATGAAATTGTTGAATTGATTCATTGTCTGGCTCAGAGTCTTTGTCCTTCTGTTCTTCCGCTTCAGTGAGTTCCTCGATAGGGCCACAACCACGAGCAGAAGAAGTCATGATGTTTTCTGCTGCTGCTTTGGCACTATCATCTGTAGTTGTTCTCTTTGTTGCAATAGTGAATTCACCCACTTCCAACTTTTCTCTATTTGATTCTGGATCGTCTTCGTTGCACAAATCTGAATTCAAGTTTGAAATTTCATCAGAAGAATTGCTGAGAACTTATAGAAATGTGGCATGTCCCTTGTGTAATTGGTCCTTTGTCTTTCAAGTTTATAACTTATAGAAATGTTGCATTAGACGATGTAATTTATGATGCATCGATTAATGCAATTTTTCTTAGAAGACAGATGTATGGTTTATTTTATTAGGTTTGGTTGGAATTATGTGATATCTACTTCATATGTTTAACGTCTCCTCAGCATGTAGTGTTCTTTGTTTTGGAAACATGTCTGTAAAAGTGTCAGTATCATGTTGCGTGTCCCTGCTACTAGTAGGTCAACAAGGCTTCAAGAGGTGTGCTGGTAAACATGATTCAGTGGAAATAGAATGCTTACCAGTGAGGGTGGACTCTTGCTTGTCTGTGGTTGAAGAGGTAATCTTGTCACTACCATCTGCAGTTTGGCCAGTTCGAGCAGAATCGTCTTGTTTTCCATCCACAGGTACCTACATACCGAAAGAGCTCACAATTTTCATCTGACTTCAAGTAGAACATGTTCAAGAATTATGGCCCTGTTTGGCAGCAGTTCTCAAATTTTGTTTATGTCTTCACTTACAGGAAAACATAGAGCTGTTTAGTTTGAAATCTTGAGTCTTAAGGAATTCTTCAAAAAAGGACCTATTTTCCATTAAGAATCAAACTATGGTTTTATAGAATCCAAGTTTCAAGAAAAAACAAAATCTATGGGTTTATATTCTCGAAAACCATCTTCGCTAAAACTTGGAGAGGATATGGAAATGAAGCGTATTTTTCGTTTCCAAAAACCGTATCTAAAAGGGGTTCTGCAAAACTGAATATGAAAACTCAAATTAAGAACAAGAGTATGAATCTTTAACGAAAACCTAAGGAGATCACTTACATCAAGTCTCTTCTCAATTTTCAGCTGAATCTGTTCTTCATCTGATGATGGAGCCATTGTTTCGAAGGCCCTTATAAGCAGTTCCACCTTCCTTTTCTGAGTTGGAGCCAGTTCACTCACTGCCTGTTGAAGTGCATGGTCTAGCATCCACTCCTCAGAACTTCTCTTCCTATCGATCATTCGAGGCTTCAGATGATTCTTTTCTGCTTCTGGGCTAGGCTCCGAGGGCAAATGCTGAGCCTTCTGTGGGTCGTATTTTCGCACCTTTTCCAGTGCCTTGACAAATCTCTTAAGAAGGATCAACTTCTTTAGATTACTCCAGCTGTTGGGTGCTTTCTTTTTCTGCATTTTTTCTCCCTCGTTCATCGCCCCTGTCGAGTTTGAAATGCTTAGTTTCTCACCTTCACCAAGGTTGTCATCCAAGGTCTCTTGTTCGGAACCAAAATCACAAGTAACCGACCGGTCATCAGACGACTGGTCTTCAACTTCCGGAAGTAGGATCTTCTCAATCGCTTCTCTCACCACCTTGGTTGCATACATCTTCCGGATTTCAATCTCTTGATCGCGGTTTCCAACACTCGTATCCAGAAACGAATCTACGTTGGCCTCATCCCACTGCTTTTCCTCATGTTTTCCCTCAAGTAGCTGGTTTTCGATATGCTGGTGTACCAGGCGCCACAAGCTACTACGGTTCCTTGTATGAATGTGGGATTTTTGTACTTCATCGGTAGTGGAATTGGATTCAGAATTTCCCACTGTAGATTTCGTTACTGGTGGACCTTTTGGTTCACCCGGAACGAAATCTCTATCTCCACTGAGATTTCCCTGAAAACCTCTCTCAGAGTACGATGCCTCGCCCAAAACAAGCTCAGCTACATTGTCATCTTCGTTTCCGTTGCTGGATCTTCCGAAAAACTCCATTCTCGGCGAGGCATAGATTTGTACGGACAAATCAGAATCCACCTCTTTCCCTATGAAGATGACCGCTCGGCTTGCTTCAAGCAACTCCATTATATCACCGGGATATTGCCCTCTCATCGAGGATTGCCGCCTCGGCCTCATGCTCTTCTGGGTCTTCAACGGACGCCTCCTCTTCGATAACACCCGCTTCAATGGAGGCGCGGCGGAGGAATGGTTATGCCCGTGGAGGGAGCAGTAGTTGTACGGGCAGACCTTCGCCGCCGCCGAACCTCTTTCGCGCTCTCTCTCCTCCACGCTCTGAGAGACTCTCGAGCTCTTGAGAGCCGACGAGCACGTGGCTTTGTTAACACTCGAGACTTCGGGAATTTGGGTGCAGTTCTTCACTACTGAAGGCTTCTTGGATTTGAAACTAGACTTGTTCATTAGAATCCTTAGAGGTCTCAAACTAGGTGTTCTTTTCAAAGTCTTCAAACTAGTAGTACCACCTCCATTACTAGATTCAGAATCAAGTAAACTTGCCTGTGAATGCATCTTTTTCCCCTCGGAAGTGCTTGTTGCCTTCAAAGAACTGGGAGATGGGTGGTGATCGAATCTTGATGTACCAAATTTGCTCTTCGGCTTCAGCTCCTTCTGAGTTTCAGCTCCTCTCCTCTTTCCCCTCTCCTGGTTCGAGCCAGAAGACGAACCGACGGAGGCCCGGTCGGATTCGTTTCCGTCCCGGTGGGGCATAACATAAGCATCAGCAAAGTTCGGAAACAGAGCAATTCTCGAGCTCTTCTTCTTCAATGGCCTATTTGACTTCAAACTAAGCACCTTTCTTGGGTTTCCCAATGGCTTTGCGTACGGGAAAGAAACGGTATTTGGATTCCAGGGATCCGATTCCTTGTCTTCCTGCGAACTGTTTCTTTCAAAACTGGATTCAGAGTTGCTGGTTTCCTTCAAATGGGTTGGAGATGGAGTGGAGGAGAACTCAATTTGAGTTGGGTTTTCCGAGCTTGCATCATCACTGACCGAGTCAACTGGTTGAACCAGCCGGGTTTTTGCCCATTTCCCAGATGGGTTTGTGGTTGACATTCTGGATAGCTTAATGGATCTACTCTTCTTCAGTTTCTTCTTTGACTCTGTTTCTCCCCTGTTTGGAGAAGACGATTCTATTTTCATGGAGTTTGATTTCTCTGACAGAAGGGAGAATCTTGGGAATTGATTTTTAAATTGGCGAGGAAATTAAGAAAGGTTTGAATTGTGTGTGTGTAGGTGTTTTTTGAGATGGGATTTTCCCCAGAGAGATTTGGTTTTTATTAGGAATTCCCAATAAAAACAGAGTGGCTTTCAATGTGTGGTTGATTTTTTTGCAAGAAAAGTTAATAAATGAATGGGAAAGGTGAGATTCCAAAGTTTGGGGTTGGACTAAAGTGATTGGCTTTTGTTGTTGTGTAAACTTCATCTTCAGCTTCCAGCTGCTAGTAGGGAAAATTCCTATTTGAGTGTGGATTGAGGTTTGAGTCATTTGAGTGTGACGCTTTGAATTGTACAAAATGGCCGCCTTGACTTGCTTTTGTGAAAAGCAAATTCACTCACCGACCAAACTAACCTCGGGACTGAATTGGCATAATTTTTACAGGAAGTGGATCCTCTTAAATTCATGTGTTTTTTTATTGGAGGAGATAGTTGAAATCCGAATCGTCTAATACTGCAATTAATGGTTCGGATCTGCTCGAAAATTCTTTACCGAAAGAAATGTATTTTTCGCGCAAAAAATCCTTGAACAGATTCGAACCATTGATTTTTCCATGATCAAGATTTGGACTGTTTTCTCCTATCAAAACTTGGACCTGAGATGATCCGACCCCATTTTTGCATTTCCCTTTTGCGAGAAGACTTTTGCACACTATTCACGGCATGCAGTAAGGCCATTAATTTGTTTGGTTGGAGAGATCTGGTTGGCAAGACTGACTTCATTGAAGTAGCTAAATGTTTTCGCTCAAAGAATCTTTAGGCAGATTCGAACCATCGATTTTCTCATGGTCAAGATTTGAACTGTTTTCTCCTATCAAAACTTGAACCGGAGATGATCCGACCCCATTTTTGCGGCTCCCTTTTGCGATAAGACTTTTGCTCACTAGTCAAGGCATTCAGTAAGGCCATTAATTTGTTTGGTTGGAGAGATCTGGTTGGCAAGACTGTCTTCGTTGAAGTAGCTAAATGTTTTTAATAAAACGGAATCCAAACACATCTCGAAGTGTATTTTAATTTCTGTATGTAAAAAAATAAATAAAAACTGGAACTTAATTTTCTATATTCAGATTTTTTTTCCGGATTAAATGTTTAATATGTTATTATAGCGTTCAATAAATTATGTATTGAAGTGTATGAAATATATACTAATAAAAAATAGGACTACAATGTGGACGATTTTGATAAATAAGAATTTAAAAATGGACAAACTAGATGGTTCATATAGGATCTATTTCCAAATTGTAAAAAAGTAGTACATTGTGTTGAGAATACGGCCAAACCAACTACAATAACACACAACACGCAAAGATAATCAAGAAACGAAAGGGAAAAAAATGCAAGACACGTTGATTTTATATGATTTTTCAACCGTATATTTGAATACATCCACGGCTCACACCAATTCCACTCAGTATTTGTATTTTTCTGCCTACCAAGAAAGTCATAGAGTTAAATCTTGAGTTAGTAGTCTACTCTCTCATTGGCTACCAAATATTATACTCTTTTTTATGTAGTGCAAGGTCAATTTGGAGGAAATTTCAAAGGGAGAGTAAGTCAAAACTCATTTCTAATTTCATTAGTTACGTCTTCGTACATGCTTAATTTTAAATAAAGGCTAACGAGTAAGACCACAATTAAATTTTTTTTTTTTTAGAAAATGTGCAAAAATAATGAATCAATAAATTGTTCAACCTTTTGGGTCTCACTGAAATGAATTGAAAACGAGTTACAAGATTTGATTGGACAGTAATAGAATACCGTGGATTCACTCTAATAAACTAAAAAGCTGCGTGAAAGATTATGATTGGCTAGACATTAATCCCTAGAATATATTGCATTAGTTGGGCATTAAAAATTGTAGACCTCACAATAATCAATGTATGACAGGGAGAAGTTGTCATTCTCATGAGACACTGAAACGCTATAATTAGAGATGATACAAAGCACAAAATGTTAAAATTTATTACACGAGGCAATTGCCTCGTCATTGAACTACTAATTGAGATCCTTAAATTCACGTACAAGAATTTCAAAATTATCTAGGAAAGGATTTATTTTACGCTAAGAAATGACTGTGATTTTTCATTAATGGGTTTTTTTTTTTAAATGGGGAGTGTATAATATAAATACATGATAACTTCAACAAATTTAATTCTAAAAGAGTTCTAAAAAATGGGGAGAGTTGTAGGAGTATTTAAATTTTTTGCATTGGGAGTTTGCAAAAAGAAAAAAAGGGGCTTATTTTAGCCATGTCAGAAGTGTGAACGTAATTGGGTGGTTGCGATCACCGACTTCGACAGGACAATATAAATATAGGATGCTTGAAATTTCCTATGACATGAAGAAACATATTCTTAGATTTGCTTCTCCCACAGTTCACAGTTGTTAAGGGTTCGGTTCTTGGGCTTAAGTCGAAAGAAAGTACTTCCTCCGTCCCTTTTTTATAGTTCTGTATTTCATTTTGAGCTGTTCCTTAATAAGTGTCTATTTTGTAAAGTTAGTAGATAAAAGTTGGTGCATTGTCTATTTTATCCCTAAAAGTAGATTTTTTTTGAAAAGTAAGGGAGTAAAATTGTAATAATGATGGGTAAGTAAGAAAAGTGGAATAAAAAGTTAATGTGAAAGGTATAATAATGATGTTTTTTTAATAAGTTGGAATTACGAAACAGGATACTTAAAAAGGAACAGAGGGAGTAATTTTTTTGTAAATTTTCTAATCCCGACGCGAATATCTTGCTTTCGACCGTATCACACGGAAGATAAGTTGAATCGTGCGTAAGCCGGTACCGTCTGTGAGAAAAAAGAGAAAAGAGAAAACATAGTCAATTATAAGACCGTGTGGGGCCAGGGTAGTCGTCCGCCGGTGATTCAGTTCTGTTAGTCGAAATTGGCGGGGAACAAGATCTGTCAAATGTTCCTCTGGAAGTTCCTCTGGATGAGCTGTGCCCCATTTACCTGAACTCAGCTCCCATCCAGTTTTCTCGCCATCCAGGTCCAGTTTGGGCCGTTTGTGAGTTATTTTCCTAATCAGCAACAATAATCAGAATCGTTCATTTTTTCAGAGATTGTTGAAAACATCAACCACCTCAGAAATCAGATTGTTCATATACTGTTTGATGTGATTTTGAAATGCATTAAGGTTTAGATAACTGTGCCAAATGGGTTGCAATATTGTGTTGCAGACTTATTTTTTAACAAGATTAAAACATTTCGAAATCATATAAAGGGGGTATCCCATCAACTTGATTTCCGACGTGGTTGTTCTCGGTGAGTCCGAAAAATAAACCGTTCCAATCATTATTGTGGACTTAGGAAAGGCCCAAAAAGAGGCCCAAACTAGACTAGATGGAAAGGAAAAGGATGGGAGCCAAATCCCATCTACCTATATATTCCTCTAAATTTTCAACTTTAAGACCCAAAGATAATCTCAAGATTTATAAAATTGAAGACTTTATAAAATAAAATAAAAAAGATTTGATTTGATGTCGATAGACACGTGAAAAAAAATTATTTTATCTTTTGATTAAATAGTCGATTAAAATTAAACTCGCATTGGTCGTCAGTTTATAACCCTTCATTAGTTGAGATACTGATGTATTATAGATAAATTTATTTTTTATAAAGATAATATCTCTTGCAAAACTTACGAGAAACGATTTTGATCGTCGTTTTAGCTCAGCAATGGAGCCATAGAATAGGGATAGGAGTCGTAGAAAGGTTTGAAAGGACATAGAGAGATGGATACGAAGAGGATCTCATTAGTTTTCAATGGGCTTAGCCATTTTGATTGTGCGGAGGAATGACATTAGTTGTTCTATTTTGTCACTATTCATTTATCTCCTACTTATGCCTTGTCTGAAACTTGTGGAAAATAAGAGAAATAAAAGAAAATTTTAAAAAATTTCTCTTCTATTATTTGGTTGGGAGAGGAGGAGGAGAAATAATAATAATAATAAATTAGCATTGTGATGAACAGTATCATTTTCCCACCCATTTTTCTTCCATTTTTATTTTCTATATACTATGCATTAATGTATGCAGGCCCAATACAAGAGTCCATAACCAGTACAAGCAAAGGTGGGTTACTGCGTTCCAATCGAAGGCAAAGCCCAGAGACCTCCTTTTCAATTGGGCCAACTGTTGTAGTTGTAGACTTCATAATGCTATCTAAATATAGCTTTACTGGTAACATAGATAAACTGTAAATTAACATCTTAGAGTTCAAAACTCGGCAATCCTTTGAGTTATGTCGCAAGAAAGAAATTTGTTGTGAATGTCCTAATTCCGGCGTAGATGACCTACTTTTAATCGGACCTATGAGAGAAATAATTAAAGGGAAAATGACGGTCCAGGACGTGTTTTGATAACTAATACTCCCTCCGTCCCACTTTATTCCGCCTGTTTCCTTTTTTGGACGTCTTAAAAAATTGTCTATATCTCACAATTTATAATATTTTATATATTCAATATGGATCTTATTTGATAGATCTCAAGTTATTTTATTAAACAAAATTTTCGAAATCATAAAAAACATTATAAATTGTGAGATATAGACAATTTTTTGAGATGTTCAAAAAAAGAAACAGGCAGAACAAAGTGGAACGGA
>CM033791.1:5240580-5265580 GCA_019656835.1 Rhododendron ovatum
GGGAGTATCCGCCAAAGACAAGCGAAAAACATTTGTTAATACTAAAAATATCATTGACGGATATTAATTATCAAAATATGCTATTGACCGCCATTTTCTCATTATTGAAGTCCGTGTTAGCTTACTCGAACACCCTCACCGTCAGGAAAAGATAGCTTGTTTGCTAAGCCCATGTTAACCAAAGTGCTACTCCATTTTTATTGTCTTATCCGAACATAAAGAATTGATCTTTGTCATGTTGCAGAGAGAGAGAGGAGAAGAAGAAGAAGACGAAGAATTTGAGAGGAGAGAGAGGAGAAAGACAGCTCTTCCTTATCCTCCTCTCAGTTCTATCCCCACAAACAAACATAAAAAAACTAGAAATATAATATAGACATTACCGTAACCACTTCTCCAGATCGTTATCCCAATCTCCCTTTTCCCATACCCGTTCTGTCTTTTTTCCAGATCCCAACGCATTACCAGAGCCACTCCCATCTCTATGTAATTCCACAATTGTATTTAATACTAGTAATGGAGTAATACAGAGAAAGAGACAGGCCTTCATTATTTATTAAGAAATCTGTTTTCTTGACTTTTCAGTCGGTGGTCATTGTCAAATTCTTCACTATTTGCCATTCAAATTGACAAACCCTTCTTGTCTCTTTGGACACATTGGATCAATTCCTGTATCTTCTTCTTCATAATCCAAATCCTTATAGGGGTCCAAGAGGTTGGCATTTTTGTCTTTGATTTCGTTTTTCTTTCTTTCTGTTAATTAGGAGCTCGTTTAATTGGTTGCTGAATGTATATTTTGAGCCCAACGGAGAAAACCCATTTGTGCTCTTTCTTTTTTGGAAATAACCCATTTGTTATGTTGTCTGTAACTTATTGATTTAAAAGCTAAAGAAAAAATCTTTGTTAAACCAAACCCAGTTCTTTGTTCCAGGGAAAGCTTCATTTTTTGGATTAATTATTGCATACCCAGAGATTCCTTTCTTAGAACCATTGGTGTTAATTACAATCCATTTGTTGTCAAGACATGGATATAAGTAATGAGGCCAGTGTTGATCCATTCTCAATTGGACCTTCAACCATCATGGGTAGGACAATTGCTTTCAGAATCTTATTCTGCAAGTCGATTTCGCATTTTAGGCAACATATCTTTCACCTGTTGATATATTACTTCCACGGGGTTAAGGGTTATTTGAAGAGCCATTTGATACCCATGATCTCATGGCTCCACCCTGGGAACCCACAAGGGGTTCTAGCATTGGTGACACTTATAGCTTTCTTGTTGAAACGGTACACGAACGTGAAATTGAAGGCTGAGATGGCATATAGGAGGAAATTTTGGAGGAATATGATGAGAGCTGCCTTAACCTATGAGGAATGGGCTCATGCTGCGAAGATGCTAGATAAGGAAACCCCTAGGATGAACGAGTCGAACCTTTACGACGAAGAATTGGTTAGGAATAAGCTCCAAGAGCTTAGACATCGTCGCCAAGAATGTTCATTGAGAGATATCATATTTTGTATGCGCGCTGACCTTGTTAGAAACCTTGGTAACATGTGCAACCCTGAGCTTCATAAGGGCAGGCTCCATGTGCCTAAACTGATACAGGACTATATCGATGAGGTTTCGACTCAATTGAGAATGGTTTGTGATTCCGATTCGGAGGAGCTTCTGTTGGAAGAGAAACTTGCCTTTATGCATGAAACAAGACATGCTTTTGGAAGGACTGCTTTGCTTTTGAGCGGGGGTGCTTCGCTTGGCGCTTTCCACGTTGGTGTGGTGAAAACCTTGGTGGAGCATAAGGTTTTGCCTCGGATTGTCGCGGGGTCCAGTGTTGGGTCGGTTATGTGTGCTGTTGTGGCCACTAGATCTTGGCCTGAGCTCCAAAGCTTCTTCGAGGATTCTTGGCACTCTTTGCAGTTTTTCGACCAAATGGGTGGGATTTTCACGGTTTTCAAGAGGGTGATGACTAGAGGAGCACTGCATGAGATCAGACAGTTACAAATACTGTTAAGGAATCTCACTAATAATCTCACATTCCAAGAAGCATACGATATGACCGGGCGAGTTTTAGGAATTACTGTTTGCTCGCCAAGGAAACATGAGCCTCCTAGATGCCTTAATTATTTAACTTCGCCTCACGTTGTCATATGGAGTGCAGTGACTGCCTCTTGTGCCTTTCCTGGGCTTTATGAAGCCCAGGAACTGATGGCAAAAGATAGAAGTGGAGAAATTGTTCCATATCACCCGCCGTTTAATTTGGATCCTGATGATACTTCTGGGTCTTCTCCACGTAGGTGGAGGGATGGAAGCCTGGAGATAGATTTGCCCATGATGCAGCTGAAGGAGCTTTTCAATGTCAATCATTTTATTGTGAGTCAGGCGAATCCTCATATTGCGCCTTTACTTAGGACGAAGGATATTGTCAGAGCCTATGGAGGTAACTTCGCTGCTAAGGTGCGTGCTACTGGACTTGAATTGTTGGTTATTTTGATCTTTATTGATAGTGCTTGGCATTTTTCTAATATCTTCGATTCCTGTTTCTAACCACTCTTGAAGATGACACTGCATTTGTTATATGCTCCTTTAGGTGTGTATTATGTACTATATAGAATGAAATGGAAAGAAACAGTGCATTACTTTTAAGTATCGTTAGGATGTGATATCGTTGCCGGCATGCTGCTAAGGAAAGAATTACAGGAAGTTTTAACCCTTTGGCCCGGTTATCCTCTGTATGAATCTAGCTCCTACATAATCTGAAGAAATCAATCTCCTAAATTCTAATGTTTCAGTTGCTGTTGCTCTTTTTTATTTGTAGCAACAATATCTATGTAGGAGGATAGTTCGTCCTGTTTTCTGCATTTGCAATATCACAATGCCCTCAAGTTGCTCCTAGGTTTTTGGACAGTTAGACTCAATCTATCTGTTTTTCTTATTAACTAGATGATGGTGAAAATAAAAACAAGGGGATGGCGTGGGACTGATGAAGTGGTATGATTGAGTTATTGCTCATAGAAAAACGGTTATCGTATCAAATGCTAGTTCTGTGTTGCACGTGTCTAGTAATATTAGTCCTGTTTCTTGTTCAAAGTTTCTGTTGTTAATACCAAACAATTTTCCTTTTAGAGATTCTACTGGAACATCAAATTTGTTGTGCAGTGAGCTAGTTGGAATTTGGTCGTGCAAAAGTTCCCCCAGTTGTAGTAGAGTTCTCCTAACCTCCCAATATGAGAAAACTTGCATCTGTGCAAGTCTTTTACTTCTTGTGTGACATGTACATTGTCATTGGACATCTGGATTTTTACTGGAATATACTGAACACTTTTGAAACAAGTGTAACCCCTTCTCCCAGCTTCTATATTCTCTCTTTTTTTGGGCTTTGGTTTCCCCAGTAACTTGAGAAAGATTATATTGGCTAACTGGTTATTTGCCCATATTAGAAAGGTTATTTATCCTGGACCTGTTATTGTTTGAATTTCAGCAAGTTTATGTTCTCCATGGCTGCTTATATTAAGATTAGGAGTTGATGGTTTTAGTTCTTTGCATGCAGCTTGCTCATCTAGTCGAGATGGAGGTGAAACACAGATGCAATCAGATCCTGGAACTTGGTTTTCCACTTGGGGGGCTCGCCAAGCTGTTTGCGCAAGATTGGGAGGGTGATGTCACTATTGTAATGCCTGCTACCTTAGCTCAGGTATTTCATCAAGCGAGAGTACGATTTTTCTTTTCTTCTTGTATTGAATTTTGAATGAAGAAGCAGTAGCTAAGAATAAGGAGAAAACTAGAGGCGAATGTGCTCTCTTCCGACAATGGAAGAACATAGAACATGCGACATGGGTGACATGTCATAAAATTATTGGAGGGCCAAATACATGTTTATTTTATTTTCTATCTTTTTGAAAAATAAAATAAATTTAGTTCTACAGTCTACTTGGGCTGCCTGCATCTTGGGGAGTGGCCTCCGGGTGGAGCCTCTCCTCCTCATTTAGTTTAGTCTGCTGCTTCATGACTGCTTTGTGAAGCTTTTAAGCCTACCCTGAACGTGAAGCAATCACTCTCACAGAGAAGAGAGGGGAAGAAACAACGAGAATGGAAAATCATGACAGATACCCAGAATTCTCCTGGGTTTATTACCATCGGAACCACTCATAGCCAATGCAATGCTCTCCTTTCAAGCCAAGGGTTGGAGTTTTTTGTTCAGTTAAGTGCTTGTGACTCGAAGGAAGTTTTCCAATGCCCTCCTTTGACAGACTCTCCTATTATGCACACTTGATTTGGAAATATAGATTTTCTTTCCCACATAAACCAAAAACAAACCACCTTCTGAGGGTGTTGTGGTTGAGGTGAAGTGGCCTGGGCCACATGACTGGTTTACATCCGTACCTTCAACTTGAATAGATTTTTCATGAGATCTGTGTTTTCCATTTTCCTAAACTCTTGTCTTCAAGCTTTGGATGGATCAGTCCATATTGGTTTCTTATACTGTTGATCTTGAGGCTTTTCAATGACTCAATGTATGCACTATGTCTGGTTGCAATTGCATTTTTGTGTTTACACTATTGTGGATCAACGACCATTTTACACCGGTAAATTAACGTCATTTTCTCCGTTTCCCATTTTAGCTATCCAAAGTCATACAGAACCCATCTTATTCAGAGCTTCAAAAGTCCGCCAACCAAGGACGGAGGTGCACGTGGGAGAAGCTCTCTGCCATAAAAGCCAATTGTGGGATCGAGCTTGCTCTAGACGAATGTGTGTCAATTCTAAACCACATGCGTAGACTCAAGAGGAGCGCAGAGAGAGCTGCCGCGTCCTCTCATGGCTTAGTTAGATTCCACGCTTCTAAGAGGATTCCGTCATGGAACTGCATTGCAAGGGAGAACTCCACTGGGTCCCTTGACGAAGACGTCCTAGTTGACATTCATCAAGGGGGGGTGGGGTCCACGGGAAGTCACTCCACCCGGAACTCGCGGATCCACCGTAACGTACATCACGAGGGAAGTGATAGTGAATCGGAGAGCGCTGATCTCAATTCTTGGACGAGATCTGGCGGTCCTTTAATGAGGACGACTTCGGCAGATACATTCGTCGATTACGTCCAAAGTTTGGATATTGATGGAAAACTGAGCAAAGTACATCAGCCTAATGATTTCCTTGTTCAGTTGGTAGGAAAGGATCCGAGCGATCAGAATTATAGGGTTGCAACCCCTGATAGAAGCTTGGACGTGGAATCCAATCAAAGAGATTTCCCTAACATAGTTGTTGCGAACAGTTCAAGCATCATGGTTGCCGAAGGTGATCTTTTGCAGCCGGAGAGGATTCCTAACGGGATTGTTTTCAATGTGGTGAAGAAGGAAGATTTTACCCCAACAAACAGGAGTCACGATTCGGAAAACAACAGTCCGTCTTATACTTCGGTCGCAGAGGAATGCACACAACTCGATTGTCCAGAAAAGGAAATTGATATAAGCTCCGAGTCTGATTTTGGCGGCAATGAAGCAGATTTCGACGGTTAAAGAATTAACGATGATTTCTTGATAATTTTGTCTGATGCAACTGGATGGAGTTGATCGAGCGCTGGAGTTGAAACTGAAGTTTCTGCACTACCAGCAGAAGAGTAGGGTGTTTTCGCTTCGCAACAGAAAAACGGAACCAAAAACACGTAACGGAACCTAAATAAATGAAATCAAAGCATCACCATGTAGGAGATGCAGTTGTAAATACTAGCAGTGTGTTGTCGTTTGTAGTTTGGGAATCAGATGTTTTTGAGTGTTGAAGTTCTTTTGGCTACCTCGTTTAGTGGTAGTAGTGTCATATGGCATAGCCATGCTGCAGCCATCTAAATTGCTGTTAGTTATCAGCATTAGATTGTTTTCAGTTTATTTTATTTCGATCCGATAGTTTGTTTTCATTTGAAATCTGCTCTGTTGGTTATACTGTTATACAGGAATGGTGATTCTTATAATCAAAAAGTTCCCTGTGTTACCTTTTTACATTTTCTCCTCTTTACTTGGGTGAATGATGATGATGTGGTAAAATTTGGAAGTGAAGAAATTTTTGTGCAATAGGTGCACCTAACCAGCTTCTTTTGGGAAAATTTCACGTAGGCACCCGACCTTTCACACAAATCACACATAAACACCTGACCTTTCTTAAATTTCATATAAACACCTGAGTTTTCTAAAAACTCATCAATTCAACACCTGACCTTTTTTAAATTTCATATAGACACCTGAGCTTTCTAAAAACTCAATAATTCAACACCTGACCTTTCTTAAATTTCATATAAACACCTGAGCTTTCAAAAAACTCATCAATTCAACACCTGTCCTCCGTCTAAAACAAAACGGAAAAAAAGTTAAGTACTCCAATTTTTTATTTGTTTGAACCAATGCTAAGATCTTATTTTTCTAATCATTATTAATTTTTTAACTCTAAAGTTCTCGTTAGGCAGCCCTAAGAAAGTCGTAGAATCAAATATCTCTTAGGGCTAACTAGCGAAAGCCTTAGAGTTAAAAATTAATTATTACCCTTTAGAATAAAATGATCAGAGAAATAAGATCTTCACATCGGTTCAAACGAATTAAAAATTGGAGCAATTAATTTTTCAACTATGTATAGATCGTTTATATATTAAAAAATAAGGTTAAAAAATTAAATGCTCTAATTTTCAATCCATTTAAACCGGTATGAAGATCTTATTTCTCTAATTATTTTATCCTAAAAAATCATAATTAATTTTTTATTCTAAGGCTCTCGTTAATTAGCCCTAAGAGATATTTGATTCTACGACTTTCTTAGGGCTGACTAACGAGAACTTTAGAGTCAAAAATTAATTATGATTCTTTAGGATAAATTGATCAGAAAAATAAGATTTTCGCACAGGTTCAAATAAATAAAAAATTGGAGTACTTAACTTTTTTTCCGTTTGGTTTTAGACGAAGGGGTGATGTCAGGTGTTGAATTGATGAGTTTCTAGAAAGCTCAGGTGTTTATATGAATTTAAGAAAGGTCAGGTGTTGAATTGATGAGTTTTTAGAAAGCTCAGGTGTTTATATGAAATTTAAGAAAGGTCAGGTGTTTATGTGTGATTTGTGTGAAAGGTCGGGTGCCTAAGTGAAATTTTCCCGCTTCTTTTTTTTAAGGAAACGCAACTTAAATTGATAAAATCAGATACAAATTGTGCGACCCATAGGCCCAAAAATAATAGATACAATAAAGGATCCAAAAGGTCCGAAGGCAAAAAGAAACAAAAAGGAAATAAATAAGCAAAAAGCAGCAAAATTGAATAGCTGCAGTGTTGGAGACCACTTATCCACTCGAGGATGTGGCTAGAGGAACTAGGAAGATTGAAGAATCACATCGTACGCGCTGGAGCTCAACGTCCATTCATCCCACCCCATTGTAGTCACCGTTGCTTGGCGCCGCTACCTCTGCTGCTGGAAGACCCACAAATCCATCATCAAAACTAATTAGAGATGAGAGCCGTAAACGCAGAGTTAGTTTCCCAAATTTGGGCTCCTTGAGTTAAAAAATGGAGAGAGTGGGAGAACTTCTCTCCATAAAGAGAGAGTCTGAACCATTTCACATCGATTGAGGTGGGAGAGGAGAGCAGAGGAAAGGAGAGAAACTAAGAAAGAGTCCGAAAGTAAGGGGGACTGAAAGAGAAGAGTGAAGGAAGAGAAAATAGGGAAAGTGAAGAAATTACCCCATACACCTCTCTCTCTCTCTCTCTAGAAACTTCCCGACCTCTGTTTGTCCACACCGAACCACCTTGACCACAAGGAAAGTGAAGAAATTACCTAGTTTTTTTTTTTTCAAAACCTTCCATGAATGTGAACAGAACCGTTTGGCGTGGAGCCAGAGGATTCCACTCCCTAAAAAAATCTTGGCAGTAGCCCAAAGACTACTCCAAAGTCGGCAAGTCCCCATCTATACCGAGGCTGATGTGCAACTGTGATTGTCGTGATGGCAAAGGCTATGATGCTCCCAAGTTGTATAAGAGCATCATATTTCCAATGAATTTATGTGTGGTAAATTTTGCCTTATACAATGGTAAATATTGCTTTAGTGAATGGTAAGTGTTGTCTGTTCTGTAGTAAGTAATCCTCCGTTTTTTAGATCAAAACCGTCTCCTTTTTTAACAAAACCACCATATTTTTAATTTTTGGTTTTGACCTAAGGGCTGTGATTTATCTATTTTCAATCCCAGAGCTGTAATTCATTGGGAGTATGATGCTCCCAAACCACTTGAGAGCATCACAGAAGTTTTGGTGATTGTCAGGTTGGAAGGCATACAAAAAAAGGTCTGTCCATTTGTGCTCTAATAGTCTAATGTAATTCACGTGTGTGTGAATGCGAGCGTGAAAGTATCTTTGAAACGCATCCTAACTAAAATTCGTTCGAGCAAGGATCGAGGCTCCGTTTTCACTAACAATTTTGCATTGCAGCTTAAGTTCTTTTGTCAAGTTGTTCGTACTAACCCACAATTTCTTCCTCTCCATTTTTTTCTATATTTTTTTCTTTGACCCGCTCATATATCATCTACAACTTATGAGTTATTAGTAGAAATAACTTGACATTTTTGAACAATCAAAAGTAGTCTATAACTTCTTGGTTAGCTGGAGCATTAACACAGCGTGAGAATTTGCGAACAAGAGAGCTTGACTTTTTGATGAATTTACGCGTTTTGGGATTTGTCCTTTTTCCGCGTGTTATCCATTGTCGGCCTGATTTTTTTTCCCCCAACCCAGTGACTCCGTTGTTTTGCATTGGACGGAAATCAACTCACGCTTCTCGAACTTTCCATTGCCGAAAGCGACCGTCTTCCAACAACAATAATCTTAAAATTCTCGAAAGTTCTGTGAGATTATAATTGGATCCTCCCTGATCCAAACCCAAAATTTTAGACTGGAGTAGAACAGAAATGCTATGGACAAAGAAAATTTACCCCGAAACTATCCTGAAAAGATCAACTAGTGATTGAGATTCACTTTGATGTGTGTGATACAATCATCAAAGTGATTCTCAACCATTAATTGCTGTTTTCGGAATACTTTCGGGGTAAGTTTTTTTGTACCTAGCATTTCCCGGAGTAGAAAGTCCAATTTTAGACCGTCCATTGCTGCATCAATGGTTCAGATTTGATCAGAGATTCTTCGCGGAAAGAGTTGATTCTCACTTTTTGACACCAATTCTAACTTTCCACTCCTTAGTTAAGGTTTAATATAATTGCAATTTGCCCCTAAACTAAATGGATTTTTTTTTCCCAATTGACACCTGTGGGCTGTGATACAAGGCCGATAATCTAGAGCACAATTTTTGGGGAAAAAGTAAAAATCAAACCTTATCAACCTATAAGTGATAAAATGGTCGCAATCTTAAGGGAGAAAAATAAAATTTACTCTATGATTTCATTAGTTTTTTAGTACATAATAAAATGGAGACGTAAATATGGAATCCTGTCACCGCCCGAATAATTTCATTAATTGGACATGAAAGCAATTATAAGTATTTGACCACGAGATCGCATGTTTGAATTCCATGGAAGTCAACCATCTCAAACCTTGAGGCCACTAGGGGTTATACCCGATCGTTACCTTCAAGATCCCGAAATTAATCGAAGTGTGTGCAAGTTGGTCCAAACATCCGTTATAAAAAAAAAAAAAAGTTGGACAGAAACTAAAAGCCCATTTTGTTGACTTCTCTCTCCCTCCTCACCAGTCAAATTTATAAAGTGGGGGGCAAAGTTATAAAGAACATTTTAAAGTATTACCACTACTTTTAACTTGGTGGAGCTATCTATGCCTTATTCAACCTGTAACTATCATTTGCCTGTTTAGGGCAACCAAATGTGGTTCTTAATTACGTCGATCATACAGGTGGGTCAGAAAACTGGGTGAGAAAAGAATATTTATCTTATGGTATCTTTGAGCACTAGCTTGTAATTGCGTATCTTTGAGCACTAACTTGTAATTGGATATCCCGTACGCAGAAGTTGGGCAAACCATATTTCGGCGGCCGACATGCATATAATTTAACCGAATAAATGCGGAATTTATAGCAAGCAAGCTAGATTTAGCAATTGTATGGGCCAGACAGAGCATCTCCAACCATGGCTTTAAATTTGAGAATATCAAATATTTTTGAAGATTTATGTGATAATTTGACATCTTAAGTATATCCATTCCAACTATCATGTCAAATTTATTTTTATTTTTTTTAGAATGTTTTGGAGAGTATAAAGCAATGAAAAATAAATTCTGACATCAATGTCAAATTTGGTATGAGAGGAGATGTCAAATGCCACAAGCCAATTTTTTCACTTTGACATGCCATGTCATATTTGACATCTTTGGTTAGAGATGCTCATTTTTGCTTCTCTTTAAAATGAGTATACAAACAGCTATAAACGAGCCGAGTTTTGTATTGTTCAAGCTCGACTCGTTTTCTAAACGAACCTAAAACTCGAGCTAGTAAACAAGCCTACAACTCGAACTCGAGCTTGGCTTTTTTGTTAAAGAGGTGAGCCCTGAACGAGTACTTGAGCCATGTTCATTCACTAAACAATCCTCTGCAAGTGAATCGAGCTTTAAAGTGTTGAGCTCGGTTTGTTTACTACGCTAACTTAAAACACAAGCTCGGGTCGATTACTATATGAGTCAAGCCAAACCAAGCCTTAACAAATCAGCTTCGAATTATTCATAAGCAACTCGGTTTCTTTGCAGCCTTATATACACATACCGTACTTGGAATGTTGTATTCATGTTTACCTTATGTATATGAGCACTTCAGCTCAAGTTTGACTTGTAAGAATTACTTCCACTACAAAAAAAAAAGCGGGAGAAAAGGCTAAGAGGTGTTTGGCTTAACGACATTAGGGTGCGCACGTAAGTTCTAGGAGAAATGAAGTCAGGAGTTCAACAAGTTAGGAGCTGAAGTAGGCCTGTCAATGGGCCGGATCCGACAGATACGGATCCGGATCCGATAAGACACAATCCGATCCGGATCCGATAAGACTCAAATCCGATAGTGAGAATTCGGATCCGAATCCGAAAAATCCGGATCCGATCCGAAAATCCGAATCCGATCCGGAAACTTTTTTTACTTCAAAAATTTTAGCAAAAAAAATTTTTTTTTTTCAAAAAAAAATTATTATTTTTTCAAAAAAAAAATTATTTTCCGAAATTTTTTTTAAAAATTTAAAATAAAAAATAAAAATAAAAATACAACTTCTTAAACATTTTTTTTTCAAAATAAAAATTTTACTATTTTTATAAAAAAAAATTAAATTTTAAAAAAAAAATAAAGTTCGGATTCGGATTGATAACGGATTTAATCCGATCCGATCCGAATCCGATCCGGATCCGTATTGAATTACCGGATTCGGATTATCGGATTATCGGATCTATGTTATCGGATCTGGATCCGGTTTCGGATCGGATCCAGATCGGATCCGGTCCATTGACAGGCCTAAGCTGAAGTATACTCCAGTTCCTTTGGACCTCTTCCAAGATTTTAATCTGACTATTCTAACAATACTGACTTTTGCCCAAAAAAAAAAAGGTAGGAGTATTAATTGAAGTCCGATAAGAGGTATTTCTGTTTATTTTTTACACCCTTTAATACACATTCACATATTTATTATTGTCAATCCATTGAGGTGATTTTAAAATTTTCCTTTCATTCTAATCCGACAACTAAGATGGTTTTTATTTTTTGGGCCGTGCAATAAAAAAAACATCTCAGTTGTCGAGGCATTGATTTTTTCTAGATATTGTCCTTTTTTCTTACTTTTTTATTACACGAATAGAAAAAATAAATTCTCTTAATCAAAAGCTGGGGAAAAAATATTAAAGAAACGATTAACTAGAAGAAGTTCAACTTTTTCGAAAAAATCGTATGTATATTAGACATACGGTAAAGAGTCTACTTTTTGACTTTCATTTTCATTTTTTTGGCTTTTTAACTTTTTTGATCATGATCATAATGTAATTTTTGAATCTAATAGAGTGTTTGAATGATATGTGTAAAATACATTTCGTAGCAGAATAGTGTTTGGAAGATATTGGATGAAAATGAATTATGAGTCGGTGTTTACCATATTTTACTATGTTGCCCCTGCCCATGTCATAAAATATCTTCTGTTAATTAAAAACCACCTCTCTATCTCTCTCTCTCTCTCTCTACAAATCGGAGAACTGTCAAACCCATCTGAAACCGATCGACTTCTTTACCTTGAATCAAATCTCAAACCCATCTTCTATATTGAAATCTCAAACCCATCTTCTATTTTGATGAACTCAAATCAAATCTCAGACTGACGAATGGAAATCAAATCCCAAACCCATCTTCTATTTTGCCATCGAGTTCGATTTTGCCGTTGTCGTCGCCGTGAAGTTCGATTTTTCCGCCGTTGATCTCGTTTCCGTTGTACTTGAGTTTGATTTTGCCATCATGGAGATCAATTTTGTTGTAGTTGTCGTCGGAGAGTTTGGAAGTGGGGTTTTTTGTTCAATTCCTGAGTCGTAGTTGCTGCCTAGCGGTTGATGAGAGAGAGAGAGAGAGACGAGAGACCAACGAAAAATGGAGGGTATACTAGTAATTGATCTAAAAATCCAATAATTCAAAAAGTACCTCTAAGCGTTTCGAATCTCTGTAAAGCTTAGTTTTTTTAATATTTTCTTTCTCTTTTTTGGATTTCTTAGACATGGGTTACGAATTTGATTGTATCTGTCCCAATTAGAGGAGTCGTAGCGTAATAAAAATATGAAGCAAAGACAAAAAAATATGGAACACAAAAAGAAACCAAATTTTTAGCTTTTGGGCTATACATTCTTGTTTAGAGAACTTTTTTTCATCAATTTTCGGTTCATAACTGTATCACCAAAATGAAGCGAAAGATAATTTTTTCTTTTTTTGACTAGAAGCTATATAGAGTGTCGATCGACCAAAACTATACTCAAAAGATCCCAGAATAAATTTAAAAAAACTCATTAATTGTTGACATACCAAACAGATCCTTAGTGGGCATTTTCAATTATTGAATCATGAATTGCCAAAGCGACAAACACATGCATTTGTGAACACAAGGGCTCAATTTATCACTATCGTACTGAAAAGTCTTAGGCCATTATAATCACTCTTGTGTAATACAGTGTAGTATAAGTCCAAACCGCCAGAAATTTTTCAGTGCCGTGTGGGCACGGGCCATACCGCCATATGGTGCCGAACACACATTTCGGTAGGCCAAACGTGTTTTGGATTGCACATATCTGTTTGGGCTTGAGGGAGTATTTTGATAATTTTACCCTAAAAAATTATCCAAACAGATATGAACCGTCTAAAACACGTTTGGACGGCCGAGATGGTGCTCGACACCACGTGATCCGTGCCAACTCGGCACTGAAAAACTTCTCCCAAACCACCTTCTGCGCCTTCACTTTCACTTCATTGAAATTTCCTAACAATAATATTGACAAGACTTGAAAAAAAAAAAAAAGCGCGAACCTACGTCATACCTTGGTAATTGGGCATGCGTAAGCAAGACTGAGAGCGCAAGCGTGAACTTTCCAAAGCTGCTAAAAATGTGAGAGCGAGAGTAAAAAGCAAGAATGTTTAGCGAGGAGTGAGAGTGGGAGAAAGAGTTCTATTAAAGAGTTATGCGACCCAGCCTGCAAGGCATAACGCATGAATTTGTTGGGCACATTGTTAAGGGATAAAATGCGATTCTCTCTTTTCATTTATACCGGAGCACATTTTTTCGGGAGTTGGCTAGCTTCTACGCCGTTGATGAGAAGGTCAGTTGTGCGCAGGGACGGAATCAGAATTTAGCAAACGCAGGAGTCGAACTATGAACAACAAGATTTTGATTTCAATTAATGTTCGGAAATCTAATAGTTTATTTGGTTGAGGTTTCGAGGGAGGTTTTTCAGGTAGTAAGTGGAGAGAGATAAAAAGAGCAATGACATTAATAATTAAAGAAAAAACTTATGAGCGATCGTGACGCAAAGAGAGAAATTTGATTTTAGGACCCAATTAAAAGGAGCACATTTTTAGAGGATTTAAATATTTAAGTAACACCCAACATGAAATACAATATCTAGGTGTTCTTGAAAAAAAAACTAACATTAATATTAATTTTAAAAAAATTGAAACAACGTGAGGGCCGTGGCTCTCATACATCCCAAGCTAACTAGGTTGTGTGTAAATAACTTATACATACAACCGTCTAAAAAAAGGTCTATTTTTTAGATACAGAGAATATGATATTTTTGCTTGGTCTGCATTAATTATTTATAGTACTTCCTCTGTCTCAAAAAGAATAATTTTTTTTGAAATCCGTATCATTTTTCATCGTTTATATATTCTTGTTTATAATGTTTTTTATGAATTTGAAAACATTGTATAATAGAATTAATCGAGAACTATCAAACAAGATTCATATTGCATATTTTTTAAGATCCATATTAAAAGATATAAAGAGTTAAAATTGATACGAATATCAAAAATTGACATCCAATTTGGGACGGTGTGAATATGATTTTTCATATGATCTCTTTTACTATTCATTCAAGTGAACTGATCTTTATTATGTTGTAGGCATATAGAGACAAGATTGTAGGCATGTAGAGACAAGATCTCTGCAGTCGGATTGACCTGTCAAACTCCAGTTTAACATACATGTATATACATTGCCAATGAACGTAGAGCTTATGATTTTTTTTCTTGCGTAAGTCGGTCGACACAGACAAATGGTGCACAGATTATGCATAGATTTTAATGTGGGGTTTACTATGGATTCCACACAAAAAATTTAAACTGTTCATTAAATTTAAAATATTTTTTCAAAGGCTTTCGTGAAAAATCAGTTCAATCTAATACATATAAGTACTCGATCTAATCATATAAGTTTTCATTCAGGTTTCAAAGTTGAATGAAAAGTTAGATGATTAAATCGAGTACTTCTGGGTATCGGATTGAGTTGATTTTTCGTTGGGGCCCTTGAAAAAATATTTCAAATTTAATGAACAGCTCGGATCATTTGTGTAGAACCCGTAGTGAGCCCCACATCAAGATCTGTGCACTATCTGTGCATCTCATTGCAAGAGGGTGGCGTAAATAATTGTAGGTTAAGGGCGGTTTTGGATAAAGAAGGTAACTTCTTCTTCTTCTTTTTCATCAAACTTTTGTGATTTCTTGATTCTTTAGACGAGAGGAATCAAAAACGTTAAAAAAAATTGATCGAAACTCAATTTTTTTTGATTTATTGAAACTCGTGATTTTTTTAAAAAGTCAAAAAGAAAAGACAATCTTTTTGACTTATTTTTGTCTCTTTTTAAAAAAATTACGAGTTTTGATTATTTTTTTTACATTTTCAATTCTTTTCGATAAAACGAATTCAAAATTTAATATGAAATTAACAAATACTCCAAAAATAATTTGAATAAAAATAAAAAAGAAATCATTTTGACGTATCACGCCAAAACAAGAACCGGAGAATTACTTTAAAAAGCGTGTGAGTTGTAAACACGTCTCGATCAAGACATAGATTGATAGATAGATGACTGAAATAACCGTGTGCAATCAGTGCAAACTGTTTCCGTGTGCTTTTATCTGCTGGCGCCAAACAGGATCCCAACACTTCTTGGACGAACGCTGCTACTTGCACAACAAAGGCTGCACAGCAGCCGTGCACAAACCCATTTTGCATCCGTCTCGAGTCTCGAAAAGATGATCAGAGCCGCTCATTTTATTCAAAATACTTCGTTTATGGTCCCTGTAAAAAATCACCTCAATCCGATATCGGGAAGGGTGTTTACGAATCATCTAACTTTGCTTCAAAAATTAGGCTAAATTTTAGAGCAAAGTTAGATGATTCGTAAACACCCTTCCCGATGTCGGATTGAGATAATTTTTTACAGGGACCATAAACGAAATATTTTGAACAAAATGAGCGGCTCCGATCATCTTTGCGAGACCCAAGATGGACGCAAAACGGATCTGTGCACAACTGCTGTGCAGCCTTTGCTGTGCAAGCAGATTTTCTGCTTCTTGGACTCCATTCCAGAAAACATAAAAATATATATATATTGGCTTGATATGTTTTTTAAATTCTTCTAGACAATTTCACATGAACATATCCCGGAAAAAAAGAAAAAGAAAGAGAGAGAGAGAGAGCATATAGCCCGTAAAATAAAGGCTAATGATTTTTTTACTTCTCTATTTATTTGTTTTTTTTTTATTGATCAACAGCAAAATTTATTTTATACCAAAAAACCTAACAACACTTACATTAAATAAACATAATAGTCGGTAAGAGCTAAATCTACTGAAAGTTAGGAAACGAGCAAACCACAAAGGGCATACAAGCTAAAAGACGCATTACTGCAAAAGCAGACCGACACGATGTGGCGTAGGGTCCGTCCTAGCAGCGGTAGATGAGCAACCCAGAGCTCAAACCATTAGAACGGTCCTTTAATGGCTAATGTTGGCTTTCACCGCGAAAGGGACGAATCCCTCGCAGCCGCAAAGGGAAGCTCCAGAGCGAGTTTCTACAGGCACTTCGAAACTCCAGGCCCGGTAGAAGACCAGACAACCCACAACAAGCCAGACCTCCTTGAAAGCACCCAAACCCGGATCTGGAAACCAGACCGGACAGAAACCAACCACCAAAACTCAATCAACGGTTGCGGTAATGCATCTTTGAGCTTGTATGCAGTAATGCGCCTTTATTTTTGTTTTTGTTAGAGTGAATTTACTAAAACACCCTAATATTTTATGACAAAATCAATTGTCAAAATAAATAAATAAAAAAAACAAAGTAAAATTATTATTCGGTTGCAATGCTAATCGCACCCAGCCGGCTGAAAAGACTAATGGGATAGGATAAGATTAGGTGTTAATTGGAAAATTCCTATCATTTCTTCGGAAAGATGCTGTAATTAGCTTGGAAAATACTACTCCAGTGGGTTGGATTTTCTAAGAAAATTCGTCTGTGGATTATTTTGTCAAATTGTTCAGTGTCATCATTTTGACAACTTTTCGGGCACAGTAAATTTAGACGTGCTTGTCTTCAACGCTACGTACTCTCAATCTAGACGGAGTTTTCTGTGTTAAAAATCTATGTGTGACTGAGTCTCTGTATCGAAAGATATTTCGGCCGTTGAATTTAAAACATAAAAAAATACACACAATTCAGCAGCCGAAAAACTTCTTAACCCAAAGACACAAGAATTTTCGGGACAGAAGAGATCCGACCCCGTCTCACTCTTCAATGCTACTCTCACTCCATTTACTTACCCACCGGCCACTGTATGTATGATCTTTGCATGTATGTATCTATTGGCGCACAGCCCACCGTTTGATGGATTCTTACATCAAACGATTAACGATGATAAAATATTAGTTTGTAGTCAAAATCCTTAATTACATTATGCAAATTAGTTCACTAGCTTGTTTCGTGTGCAACAGTGCAAAAAGCAAGAAACATCAAACAAAAATAAATTGTAAAAAAATTAGGTCTCATGTTTGAAACCTCGTAGAGTCAAAATTAAGCATGTATCATTAAAGTTCCTATATTTTAAGTATTTATTTTTCGCTTTATGAGACAGATCGTTCTCTCACAATGCATCAACTTTAATTCAAAATATAAGTATTTGTTTTAGTTAGTGGAATATACTTACACACATAACTTGTAAAAATTAATTGGACCACCCTTTAGTGGACTATAAAATTAGTCATCTAAAAATTACTCACTCCCTCCCTCCCAATTTTGTTTCGTCTATTTTTTCGGTGTGAGTGTCATATGTATATTATTTATATTTTTTGATTGATAATTTTAAATTTTTTAATATTAATAATCAAGATCTATCAAATAAGATTCTGATTGCAAATAATAATATTGTACATTTAAAGTATAATTTCAGAGTGGACAAAATGTTATACAGTTAAAAATATTGCATATAAATTAATTTAGATGTCTAGAAGAGTGGAAAAAAATACAAGATGGAGGGACTAGCAGAAAGGTACATAGACTTTTTTTGACAAACAAAATCATCCCATGTGTATATATCAAAACATGAATAAATACAACAAAACAAAACAAAACACACAAAAACAAACAAAATTAAAATAAATAAAAAACAAAATGAAAAAGCCTCTCAAAAGGCGCACAGGCTTGAACAATACTAAGGCTCCATTTCAAAAATATTCTTAAAAAATAAATAGCTTATTTCACATTTTTAAATTCAAAAATAATATAAATAAAAAATAATTTTTTGATTTTTGTTGCACTGTATAAAAAGATCTTGATGAGATTTATCAAACAAGATTCATATTGGCAGAAAATTTATTTGCGTAAACACATTAATTTTAGCTTAAAATTATCTTATTAAAAAATAAATACTTATTTAAGGTTATGGAACATGGCCTAAACACTTCGAGCCGATAAGAAGCACTCTCAGTGGTCTGAAACCTTAGATCCCGTTCGTTTAAAATTTTGAATTCTAATTACTTTCTCCGTTCCATTTTCACTGTCCATTATTCTGTTTGTCTCTTTTATATTTTTTGCCTATATCTTTTAGTGTGGATCTTGAAAAATATGCAATTTGGATATTGTCTGATAAATCTAGATTGGTTTTATAATACAAAGTTTTCAAAATTATGAAAAACATTATAAATTGAAGAGATATAATCAATTCAAAAATAGCACGCAATTCAAAAATGGACGATGAAAATGAGACCGAGGGAGTATTATTATTCTATTTCTTTCCAATCATTAATCTCATTTTCTCTCTATCTCTCTCTAATTATTATTCTTATTTTTAATCATTATTTTTTTTCTCTCTACAATCAGTACCTTCAAATCCAAATCCAAATCTAAATTCCCAAAACGATTGGGTAGTTTAGTAGTTACAAAAAATTTTGGTCTCCAGTAAGGCAAGATTCCTAAAAAAGAAAAAAAAAACTTGTTACAAAGTCAAAAAAATCGAAACAAAAATAAAATACTCCTAAACTGGAAAGAGAGGTCAAAAGACGAATTTACTTTCGCATAAAAAGTGCCTTTTTTCCTTGGGTTCCCCTGTTCCACCATCATCACCAAACAAGAAGTCTGAAACAGCTCCACTTCCACGAAAATTTTTTTAGTCCCGTGCCCGAGCGGGTACCACGTGGTGCCCATTCGTGCATTTGAGTCCTTCATTTCATTTTTGAACGGCTCAGATTTAGAGAGAGAAAATGCAAGAGAAAATATTAGAGTAAGAAGAGAGAAAGTGTTTCAATTAAAAACCATCCCAAAAATGAATCGAACAGCTCAAATGCGCCGAATGTATACCATGTGGAATATACTTGCTCGGCGCATATGCCACTACCAAAAACCAAATCACATTGATTCCACAAAAATCCACATCAATAAAACAAAACCCAATGCTCTCCGTCCCTAGCGACTAGCGAGAGGTGCTTTTTCCCCTCCCCTGACACACACACCCCCGACCCCACCACTTCTTTCCCGTTTTTAACCTCCACAACACTCCCCTTTTAATCCTTTTTTTTTTCATTTCTTTTTATCTTTTTTTTTAATTTCTAATTCTTTTCTTTATTTGTTTCCTTTTCTATTAAAAAATTAAGTGATCCAAATTTCAATTCATTTGAACCGGTAGAAAGATTCTAGTTTTTTGATCATTTTCTCCTAAAATTTTGACTTTAAGGCTCTCGTTGATTAGTCGTAAGAAAGTCGTAGAATCAAATATCTTTTAGGGTTAATCAACGAGAGCCATAAAGTTAAAATTTAATTATGACCATTTAGGATAAAACGATCAGAAAACTAAAATCTTTCGACCGGTTCAAACGGATTAAAATTTAGAACACTTAATTTTTAACCATATTTTTTAATTATTTAGACAATTTATATATTAAAAAATATAGTTACAAAATTAAGTGTTCCAAATTTTAATCTGTTTGAACTGGTGGAAAAATTTTAGTTTTCTAATGATTTTATCCTAAATGGTCATAATTAAATTTTAACTCTAGAACTCTTGTTGATTAGCTCTAAGAAAATAGTAAAATCAAATATCTTTCAGGGTTAATCAATAAGAGTCTTAGAGTTAAAATTTAACTATGACCATTTAGGATAAAATGATCAAAAAACTAAAATCTTTTCACCGGTTCAAACGGATTGAAATTTAGAACACTTTATTTTTTAATCATATTTTTTAATATATAAATTGTCTAAATAATTAAAAAATATGGTTAAAAAATTAAGTGTTCCAAATTTCAATCCGTTTGAACCGGTTGAAAGATTTTAGTTTTTTGATCATTTTATCATAAATGGTCATAATTAAATTTTAACTCTATGGCTCTCGTTGATTATGCCTAAAAAAGTCGTAGAATCAAACATCTTTTAGGGTTAATCAACGAGAGCCCTAGAGTTAAAATTTAATTATGACCATTCAGAAAACTAAAATCTTTTCACCAGTTCAAACGGCTTAAAATTTGGAACACTTAAGTTTTTAACCATATTTTTTAATATATAAACGGTCTAAATAATTAAAAAATATGGTTAAAAAATTAAGTGTTCCAAATTTCAATCCGTTTGAATCGGTTGAAAGATTTTAGTTTTTTGATCATTTTATTTTACATGGTCATAATTAAATTTTAACTCTAGGGCTCTCGTTGATTAGCCCTAAGAAAGTTCGTTGAATTAAATATATTTTAGTGCTAATCAACGAGAGCCATAGAGTCAAAATTAAATTATGAGCATTTAGGATAAAATGATTAGAAAACTAAATTTTTCCACCGGTTTAAACGGATTGAAATTTGGAACACTTAATTTTTTAATCATAATTTTAATATATAAACTATCTAAATATTAAAAATATGGTTAAAAAATTAAGTGTCCCAAATTTCAATACATTTGAACAGGGGGGAAGATTTTAGTTTTTTGATCATTTTATCTTAAATAATCATAATTAAATTTTAAATCTAGGACTCTCATTGATTTGCTCTAAGAAAATCGTAAAATCAAATATTTCTTAGAGCTAATCAACGAGTATGACCATTTAGAATAAAATGATCAAAAAATTAAAATTTTTTCACTGATTCAAACGGATTGAAATTTGGAACACTTAATTTTTTTAAAAAAAATTGAATTTTATAATTCAATAAATAAAGAAAGAAATTAAAAAACGGATTGAAATTTGAAACATTTAATTTTTTTTAAAAAACTGAATTTTATAATTCAATAAATAAATAAATAAAATAAAGACAATTAAATAAAGAAAGAAATTGTGAGATTAGCAGGGGTAATTTGGGAAACGGCTGTGGGGTCCAAAGGGAGTGTGGTGTCAGAGGAGGGGGAAAAGCAATTTGCCTCCCTAGGACCCTAGCCCGACTATGGGTACACCAAATACAAGGAGGAGAAATGTTAGGTGCATAATCATTCGAACATAATACTAAATACAATTCCTTTCATATACGTGAATTTCACAAATATTTAACACGAGAGATTTTTATATATGTGAGTAATTGTGTTTGATGTTGTGCTCGAATAATTATACACTTAGCATTTTTGCTTCTTCTACCTTCTATTTTAACGTCTCGTTATATGATGTGGACCCTATACATGTGTTGGTCCCGCCTCATATGTCAAAGGGGCTACAAAAGTATACAAACAACCGTTCCGTGAATTTTTTTTCTCTTATTTCACCTAATTAAAACTACCCCCAATAAATAGCCTTTAAACAAACGAAGTTTCCTGGAAGTTGCCCTTGCCATGGCTTTCTCCCTCCATTTAACGCCCCTGCCCTCCTCTCTCTCTCTCATCCATCCCCCTTTCTCTCTCTCTCTCTCTCCCCTCACTCTCCTCCTCCCTCTCTCCCAACTCCACCTTGCATTCTCCTTGTCCTTTTTACGTTTCCACCATGACACTCATGAACAAAATCAACCCCAAACAACTCTTCACCGCCAGATCCAAAAAAACCCGCTCCGTCTCCCGCTCCGAGCCCTCCTCCTTCAGCTCCAGTTCATCCTCGTCCGACTCTCCCGAATCGCCATCAATCCACCGCGAAAAGTCCAAAACCGGAAAAGCCACGCCGAGGAGCGTGCTGCCGCCCTCAGAATTCCACGAATTCGACTTCGTCCAAGCGTTCAACATGATGGACAAGGACAAGGACGGTAAAATAACGAGGAAGGACCTGGAAAGCCTGCTGAGCCGGGTCGGCGGGGACGAGGACGAGATCGTGACGATGTTGAGCGAGGTCGATGCGGACGGCGACGGCTGCATCAGCCTGGAGGAGTTCGGCGCTATCAGCTCGGCGTTCGGGCCGCCGTCGTGCGACTCGGAGCTGAGGGAGGCGTTCGACTTCTTCGACGCCGACAAGGACGGGAAGATCACGGCGGAGGAGCTGCACGCGGTGTTTGGCACGATCGGGGACGAGCGGTGCACGTTAGAGGACTGCAGGCGCATGATAAGTGGGGTGGATAAGAACGGGGACGGGTTCGTGTGTTTCGAGGACTTCTCGCGTATGATGGAGCAGCAGAGGTGAATGAACGAAACCGTCGCCGTTTTGATGGGCGGTCGCGGTGGGGGGTTTATTTGTGGTGTTCCTGATGCTGAGGAAGAAGTTTCCTGTAATTTTTGGTTTTTTTTTGTGTGTTTTTTTTTTTTGGGTGGTAGTTGAAAACCGTCCGATCAAAAGCCGTGAGCAATCGGACGGCCTGGATTGCTTTATGTATCTGTTTTCAATCTGCCGTATATATGAGGAAATTAATTACTCCTATCGTTACGCAACAATGAGACTGTTTTTTATTCCTAAAGGCTACTGTGGGGTGTTTCAGGTTGGGGAAGAGTAAAGGGATTAAATTTTTTACATCGTTGGGATAAACATTTGTTTTTCTAAATTAATTATATTATGTTATCTCGTCATGTTTTATTGTTTGAAATTATTGTTTTGCAACGTGGCGTGATGTAATTGATTTGGAGAAAATAAATGTTTACATCGACGATATAAAAACATTAATCTCACAAGTCAAAAGGAGATTTTGTTGTTACGAGTTAAAAGGAGATTTTGTTGTTGCAGACAAGTTTGTTGTTTTCGCTAACCAATATTAAGTTGTTGAAAAATGATTGTTTTTACTAATTGATGACTTGTTGATTAGTGTGAATAACTTTGTAAAATGTTATAAGTTGTTGAAAAATGTTAGTGGAAACATGATATCAACATCTGATATTGGGAGGTTATTGACCTTTTTTTTTGGCTAAATAGTAAATAAGCAAAGTGGTTTTTTTTGTTTGGTTCTTATTCAATTTTTTTTTTGTACATTTGTTAGTTTTGTGTCGATTTTTTGTATATTATGTCGTAATGACAAGAGGAATCTAAAAAGTAAAAAATTAACATTGAAACCCAAAATATTTTGAATAAAAACGAAAAAAATTGATTTTTGGCTTGTTTAAAAAAAAAGAAGAGTTTCGGTCATAATATTTTACTTTTTGGATTGCTCCTATCATGACGAAGGAATAATTCATAAAAAATTGACAAAAAACTTAACAAATGCAAAAAAAAATTGAATAAGGATAAAAGAATAAGCCACTTTCTTTATTTAGCCAAAAAACCCTAGGCCCATTTCTACTAATAAAAATCACAAAAAAATTATCACATCGTTTTCATTAACAAAAAAACACTAAAAACTTAACACATTTTACTAATTTGTTTCCACTAACAAGAAAGTTTTTACAAACTCAACAAATTGTTCACTCACATTCCCAGCAAAAACTTTTTCACTACTAAAAACAACTTGAAATTTCTCAATAACTTATTCACTATCGGAAACACCTAACAATTTTTCCAACCAATTTAAAAATCAACAATTTTTTCACTACTGAAAAACACCCACTGAGTTTTTTGAGTCTTGCCCAAGGCAAGAATCGATCGATGATATCTCCCTAGAGGGGTTCTTCCTCTCCTTTTCCCCAATAATGGGGCTTTAGTACTTGTGGTGGTTTAATTGTCAGGCTTGATTATCTTGTAGAATTTCACATAATTGATGTAGTGTCTCATGATTTATATTTCGTAATTCATGATATGATGTAAATGATTTCTCCCATTCATTTCCAAACAAATTATCGAATATCAGAACCAGGGCAAAGCATGTCTTGAGACCATCAAATTATTTCCCCAAGTAGGGATGGCAATTCCGGCCGTCCTGACCCAACCCGCCCCGTTCCCCGCCCCAAATGGGTAGGGAATTCGGGGATTATTTAGGGATCGGGTAGGGTATGGGGATAATTTTTTAAAAAAAGTGGGGAACGGGTAGGAAGTGAATATGAGGTAGTACCCGCCCGATCCCTACCCCACTAGCCTACTATATATAATACATAATTATATATATATATATATATATATATATACACACACACACACACACACATAAGTTAGAAACTTAGGGTTCCTAATCCCCGCCCCAGCCCCACTAGCCTATTATATATATAGATAAGTTAGGGTTTTCCTATTTCCCAGTCGCCACTCTAGAGACTTACGTCTCCAATCCCCAGCCCCACTAACCTACTCGCTTTGTTTGTTTGAAACTGTTTTTATTTCAATTTGGTTTGTAATGCACTATGGCAGCAACTATGTGACTGTTTTAATTTAAATTTGGTTTATAATGGCATTATGGCAGCAGATGTGACTGTTTTCATTTTTATTTGGTTTGTAATGGCACTATGGCAGCAACTGTGGCTATTTTCTTTGGCATTTGGTTTGTAATGGTAGCGTAGATTGGTTTTTTTTTTTTTGAATTTAGTTTCTTGGTTCGTATTTTATGGCAAATGACTTTTTTTAAAAAAAGTTTTCGGATATTTGGATCCCCGATTCCCCACGGGGATCCCCATTCCCCGTTTGGGGCGGGGATGGGGAGGGATTTGAGTTCGGGGATTGACGGTAAAAATAAATTCCCGGTGGAGATTGGGGCGGAGATGGGGAGGGATTTGAGTTCGGGAATCGGAGACGGAGA